>JAOEHY010033395.1:0-27102 GCA_025447955.1 Psilopsiagon aurifrons
AAAAAAAAAAACAACACAGCTCCACACCGGCTACCAAGAAGGAGAAAAATGACTGCTACAGCCGAACCCAGGACATTTGTGCATCATAAGAATCCTGTTGTAAGTCACAGGTTGAAATTTTCTGGCAAAATTTCCATTTTGAAGAGGTGCAGGAAGCTCGGAGGCTGGCAGGAAGCTGGATGTCCAGAAACTGGTTAAGGTGGCCAGTGAGCTCAGTTTCCCTAATGTAACGCATTGAGGCTGACTGACCTGCTGCCTGGTGAATCACAGGGTGAAACGCAAATGCACAGTCATTCTAGAGCAGCTCCTCCACTCAAGTTAGACCTTGTGTTGTAAGACCATCCTTCAGGTTATAACGTACAGAGTCTTGCCACATGGCACAGACGCCGTGAGCACTGCATTTGGCTGCATTTACTCCCTGTGCTTACAAAAAAGAAAACCCCCGAGTTCTCCTACTGCAAAGATGTATTTAATTATTGCTCTACAGAGAACTGTTTCTTTCCTATATGGTTGTAACTAAAATGATCCAGTAGGACACAGATCAATGTGTGTATGAATGCTACAGAAATCACTTAATTCTTCTTTCTCATTTCTCTGTTATGCTGCCTTTGTGAAACAGCTCTGAAGACAAGGTTGGCTATCTCTTTTGCATATTTTTTTAAACACCTGCATTACAGTCATGACCTGGAACCTTTCTTGAAGCTGTAATTCTTTTGTTTCCTCTAGATCTACCATGCAGATACAATGCATTCGCCATGGATGCACGATTCCCTCCATGTCTTCTGTGCCATCAGCGGGACATCTGGGGACGGAAGTTACTGTTCACTCAGACCCACTGCTGAAATATAAACATAGCACTCCTATTTCACAGAGCTTTCTCAGGAATAAGTGGAACTGTACAAAGGATGTTTAAAGGATTCCATGATGAGCAAAGACACAGTTCTTTTTTCCCCCAGAGTTGCCATGCTTTCAAACAGGGTGCTTGCTTCTTTTGCTGAGCAACATTGAAGTGCCTGGACACTGCACCACTGTGCTGCTTTTGTACTATGTTTTTTTAAAGCTAAACGTGTAAGAGGACATGGAAAACAACCATCTAACTAGGTGTTGAGTTGCTGAACTAGGAATGGGAATTAGAACGGTACTATGTAAAGTTGTACAATGGAATATAATAAAATGTAAAACTGCTTTGTAAATAGAAGGAGTCTGTAGAAATTAGCTATTTGCTGCTAAAAGCTTTGTGGACAGGGAACTTGAAGGAGAAATTGTAGTAACAAGTAAGAGATTTTCGTCTTCTAAAAAGTGACTTGGGGTCCAGATGTCCCCATTGCACGCAGAGCCTGAGAGGAGGCTTGTCCTAGTGTGGAACAGCTAAAACCCAAGTCACAAATGATCATTTTTGTACCTCCTCTGAGCAGGTAATTCTAAAGGAACCCACATGAAAGCTGAGCTTCCTACAGCTCATTTCACCTCTGGCAGGGGATTTCTGGCAAAAGAGATCTGTCATTTCGGATGAGTTTCTGTATTTACCACTCATGGTCTCACAAATACAAACTCTGAGGGCACCTGCAGCTGGGAATTATATCATAGGGAATTATAAATATATAATTGGGATTATAAATATATGAACACCTTTCAGGAAAAACATCTAATAATCTGTGAGACGTGCTCAAAAAAAGCCAGCACGTCAACATAACTCTTGCAAAATCGAGGGGCTTTTACCACCATACGGCATGTGTGTTCCCTGCTGTTAAACAGATGTGGTTTCTGAAAGAAGACAGGGATTTGTCTGGCATGTGGTTGGAGATCATGTATTTTCTGGAATTCTTTAATTTCTTCTTCCTCTCCCCTTAGCTTTAATGTATTATCTCTGTCTCTAGTGAGACCCTTTCAGATGCAGGAAGAAGAAACCAGATCAGGCATTCTTTTATCCAGCAATATTTGGAACGATTGGTTTTCAAATCCTATCAATTGTAAATATGGTTCCAGTAGTTCATATGGGAAGGATGTGGGGGGTTAAGAATGTGTAACGAAATGCCATAATAAAAGGACTCCAGCTGGGTATTTAGCTTGGCTTAAGTGTCTATAAAGTAATAATCTTCTAATGTCTGTAACAAAAACTATCTTCAAATAGTTTCTGACCAGAGTTCAAAACATTTATTATGCATGTTTCTAATGACTTAAAATGATTCCTCTGCTGAGAACAATAATGCTGTGATCCATAAATTCAGCCGTGAGCAAAATACAGATGTGCCTCTGTGACAACCAGACCACACTTCTGCTTGTGTGTGCTTTTATGCCAGGCAGGCTCTAAATTTAACTTAACAGAAAGAGGAATTGAGACTGCAGTGTTTAAACACAGTTACTACATTACTGATTTTCATCTTTCACCAAATCCTGTTTAAAGGCAGATAGTGAGAGTGTTCCAGATTACTAAAAGGTGATGAACTGTTTAATAGTGGATACATTACATTATTTTTTGGAGCTAGTTAAACCCTAAACATCAGTCCTAAAGGTGTATCCTGAGTGCAGTCAGCAATGATGAGATGTGGACACCAAGGTCTCTTGCACTACACCTCTTTAAAATACTACACCTAATAGTTTTCCTGGAATTGAAGTTAAATTCTTACTCATGTTTCCTGGTGTCTTTGATGTCCTGAAATAACACTGTTGGCTGAATTTTCAGTTGCTATTCCTTGCTTTTACTGGAATTACGGTGAAATTCTTCCTCCTATTTTCAGATGTCTCTAATGGTCCAAGATGAATTTTTGTGTGAACATCTCAATTTATCAGTGGTGATGTAGTCATCCTGTCATTTCAGTTTCTTTTACTGGAAAGCTGCTTCAGTAATTTAGCCAAAAAAGTATTTAATACCAGGCCAAACAGAATACATACAGTCAGTGCAGTTCAGAATACACGCTTCTGTGCAGTTTTGATGAGTAATACAGATGATCATACCCTAAGGATGTGCTTCTGTCCTGCAGGTAATATTTCAACTGGATTTGTGACATCCAATTTGTCCCTTTGAGATGGGTTATAATAAGACTGGGAACAAACCAGCTGGTTTTGCTTTCCGTTGTCACCAATCTAGAAATGACAGGGACTGGTCAAAGGCTGTTTCACAGCTGTTGCTGGACACCAGTGCCAAGAAGCTGTTCACGTTTTCTCTACCTATCCTTTTCCTGCATTATTGTCCCAGTTTATGGAAGTCCTCCAGATTTTTGTTTATTTCTGCCTGAAATAGCTGAATGCACAGTTACATGTGGGGAGTGCTCCATAGATGTGACTGCTGGTGCCCACAATGGGTACTTCCTATTTACTACCTTTTCTGGAGGAGTCTGAATGTTTAATGTTCATTAATGCTTTGGGTTTTTCTTATACCACCTAAAGCAGAGCAGGAGGGGTTTGGTCTGTAAAAGTCAGTGGACGTATTTCAAATGACAACCTGTGCCATCTTTCTACATATCTCTACAGCTACAGATACATCTTTCCTATGCACACCTCTAATTACTTTAGCTGCAAACCTGCTGTATAATACATCAAGTCTGCAGAAGGGAGGTGTTGGCGACTTTGCATAAAAGGAGAAGAAATAGGATAAAGCATCTGCCCATGAGGATTAAGCGCTTGTGGCTACTCTCAGTATCAGGACTGGTTTGTATAATGGGATTGGAGCCAGATTATTTGCATATAAGACATAATAAAGCCACACAGGGTCTGCCAGCACTTTGTGTACATGAACATGCTCCTAGAGATTTTTTACGCCTACATAGAGTAAGCAAAGTGTAAGCATTCACTCTCTGCTTTGACTGCTTTTCTTTCTGCAGATTAGAAAGTGGTATTTTAAGACAGGTAACTTCAGAGTTGTGTTTCTTTCCCCAAAAAGAACCTGAAACACAGAATTTACTGCAGCCAAGGATCCATTTCTACATCACTGTTCTCAATGTCTTCTGATAGCAGACATTGTCATGAGATCGGCCAACAAATGGAAGTGACAATACCTGCAGTGTATAAATCGCGTTTATTTTGTTCCAGAGGTCTTTTTAACATATGCCACGTGCTACTTTGATATTGAATCAGAGTTTGTATAAACACAATGACTTTTGTCTCAAAGCAGATAAAATCTGTTCAGGTTGTCTTCCTGTAAGGACAGAGTCTCATAGATTCACAGCCAGCTTAAGGATAACCCCACAATTTGATGTACCATCACCCAAAAGAGCTGGAGGGAAACGTAAGTGGAAGTCATAGGCCCAAAAACACAAATGATAAGCCCATCCTACTCAATATAGCCACTGGAGGAGAGTAGCCTGTGTTCATTTGATGTTCACTGACCTGAGTTGTTTTGGTTAAGCACAGGGTTCTTATTGGGTTGAGCAATGCTGTGTTCAGCCCATTAGTGTGCAACCACAGCCTGTAGTACTTAACCTTCAAATAATATGTTCATGTCAAGCAAGGGTGAACCAGTTATGATACAGACATAATACAGCAACTCTGGACGTTATTTACTCTCTTTTCATGTAAATGCAACACATGCTACTACATATCTGTAACAGAAGTGCTTTTATCACACATATTGTATGCATGTGTGTTTAACCTTCTGCATGTGAGCACCCGTTCATCTCAGTTGCTAACCCATGTAACACTGAGTGACACATGATGCTGCTTCAGACCTTTCCAAGACCAGCAAACTTATGTTGCTCTAACACTGGTGTGAGATTTGTGGGACTAAAACCTACACAAATGAGCTGTTGCATGTGCTGCGTCTAAGGAAGATGACTGCAATAAATCTTAAATGCATAAATGCACCAAATGAAATGGTTAACACTGATTTGTTCAGTGGCAAATAGAAGATACTGATTTGGAAATCCTGAAGAGCACAAATGCCACACATCCAGTTCAGAGGATCCCAAAACCATGATCCATCAAAATCTGAGACACAGAAATGGACCTGTAGGGCCAGGCCAAGGGGAATGGCTTTAACTGCCAGAGGGGAGACTGAGATGAGCTCTAAGTCACAAGTTCTCCCCTGTGAGGGTGCTGAGGCACTGGCAGAGGGTGCCCAGAGAAGCTGTGGCTGCCCCATCCCTGCAGTGCTCAAGGCCAGGTTGGACACAGGGGCTTGGAGCACTGCTCTATGGAAGGTGTCCCTGCCCGGGGCAGGGGCTGAGACTTCACTGAAAACAGTGATGTGGAACAGGATCAGCCCCAACACCAATCCTGAGAAACACCACTCATCACTGATCTCCACTTGGACATAGAGCTATTGGCAGTGACTCTTCGAGAACAACCATCTGGGCAATTCCTTATCCAGCAAGTGGTCCATCCATCAAATCCATGTGTCTCCAATACAGAGACAAGGATGTCCTGTGAGACAGTGTCAGATGCCTTTGGTTGTATGGGTGGAAGCAGCAGGAACATAGAGCCAAGGGCAGATCACAAGCACAATCGTAACTCAATGCACATCAAGCATGATGCCATATCCCAAATACGTCTTCAACAGATCATTAAAAAGATGCCTCAGGTGTGTCTGTGTGAGTTCAGTCACTGCAGCACACGTGGCTTGTCCAACAGGAACAGGAGTGAGCAAGACATTTGCAACCGCAAGATGCAAGACAGGACTCAATGAGATGGGAACCGGGAAGTCTCAGGTAGGTGTCAGGGATCAGAGGCTTTGACAGGAATTCGGACCTCCCTGTGCAGGGAAGGGAATGTGACAGGGACGAAGATTTCACCAGCAACCCACAGCCAAAAGCACTGGAACCACTGGATGTGTGCTTCGAGAAGGGAAGAAAGAAAACTTGAGTGAGGAAATGGAAAGCAAGAGCGAGGAGGGTGATGTGGGTCGGCTTTACCGGCATCCTCACTCGCAGGCAGAGCCCCAGGAGCTGGAAGGCACAATTCTCCATTCAATTACAATGAAGTAGGAAATTGTTAAATGCTCTTCTTTCTCCAGGAGTACAAAACCAAACTGAAAGAAACCAAAACGAACCAAGTTCACCGCGGGTATTCCCTGCTCTGTCAGAGATCGCTTCCCTTTTGTGAAATGGGTGTCCTGGCAGCAGATGAACTCTTGCAAAATTCCTTGAAGAGCTGAGGAAACGCTGAGCCATTCTGCTGGCTTCGGAATAACCAATGCACATCATGAATGTGGGGCTGTCAGAGCTTCCTCTCTGCTGGATCTGTGCTGATCTTAACACTGGTATTTGGGCAGTGAATGGGAGCTGCCGCGGCAACCCGGCTCGGAAGGGAAAGCCTCATCCCCGATGTTCTCTTCCCCTGGCATGTGTCAAAATGTCGCTTGTGTGATGTTCCCGCTTCTGTGGATATCTGGGAAAAGCACCGGCTGCATCACTCCCATAAAAGTGAGTGGAAATTGCAAGCGACAGTGCCGGGCCCGGCAGCGCCGGGAGCAGAGGGCAGTGGGGAGGTTTGTGGAAAGATGAACCTGTGGCAGCAGATCAGAGAAAGATCCACATGCGGGTTTGGTGCAAATGAGAACTGTGGAAGTGACCGGGATTTACAAGAGGGATTTGGGAAAGCAAAGTTCGGCAGGGGGGAGGAGAACTTCGCATCAAGGTGGGCATGTGCTGACAAACGGAGGTGTTTTCCTGGGGAGCAGACAGGAATGTCCTGGGCACGTTCCAACAGCCGGAGCCGAGCATGGGGCTGGTGGTGAAAAGAAAATGACTGCCTCCCAAGGCGAGATGTGGCCGCGTTTACCCGTGGGGCGACAACCCGCGTTGTTGGGGCGACCCCCGCGGGAGGTGAGCAGCGTGGACCGGGGGAGCGGAGCGGACCAGGGTGGGCTGGCGGGGACTGGAAAGGGCGGACGATGGGGAGAGGGACCGGGAGGGGACCGAACCTGGAGGCATCGGAGGGTAGCTCGGTCCTGACCAGCTCGGACGGGGACCGGACAAGGGGGCGGACCGCTGCCGTCGATCCCGCCCGGCTCGCGTTACCTGGGCGGGCCGCTGCCCGGCTCTTCCCGTCTGGCCCGGCCCCCGCGACGGGAAGTGGGAGCGAGGGATCGCGCTCGGACGCTGGAGCCATGGATCGCGCCGCAGCCCCGGTGCGGGGACGGCTCCTGCTCGCCGTCTGCTGGGTGCTCGCCCGGGGCCCGGCGGCAGGTAGGGGCGGGAAGGGGCGGCGGGACCACCGGGCTCCGGGCGGGTTCGGGCGCTGCCAGCGCGGGCGCTATCGGGAGCCCCGTGGGACGGTGCCGGGTGCGGATGCTCCGGAGGGACGGTGCCGGGTGCGGGGACCCCGGTGGGACGGTACCGGGTGCGGATGCTCCGGTGGGACGGTGCCGGGTGCGGGTGCTCCGGAGGGACGGTGCCGGGTGCGGGTGCTCCGGAGGGACGGTGCCGGGTGCGGGGGCCCCGGTGGGACGGTGCGGGGTTTGGCAGCGGAGCTCTGCTGTGCTCCCTTTCGGTTGCCGGGACTCCTGTGGGGCTCGGCGGTGACGCCGGATTAAAATGTATCTCCTTGAGCCCAGGGACAGCCACGGACCCGCTGCTCTCGCCGGTGCCTTCGTCCTTGCTTTTAGGTTCCCCGCTTCTGGAAGCATCAAGGCAGGGAAGGGGGTGGCTATGGGGGATTCACAGGACCCGAGCTCGGAGCTTTCGCGGCTCTGCCTTGGTAGACGCTGTGCCGGAACACCGAGCATTGTTGTTGTTCAGCAGGCTATAACGCGGTTTATAGCCATGAAATCAGCCTTAAGAAAACACAGGAGGACAAAATACAAAGTCTTTAACGACTCTTTGCAAATCTTTTAAGGTATTTTATGTGAAGTGTTTGTTGATGTTTCCACATGACGGCTTTTAGAACCAAAACGTTTTCCCTTCGGGGCTGTCTCAGGCGTTCTCGGTTCATCTCTACTTTCTTAGAAGTATCACCGGGGGGCTTGAGGGTTAAGGCAGAAATAAGGCCTTGACCGTGGTTTGCACTTGGACTTTGGGTTGTTCTGAACTGCCGCAGGGTGAGGTTTTAATAACAGAAGTATTCGACCCTCTGTGTGTTTTATACAAGAAAAGTATGAGCCTGGCCAAGCCTCTGAATAAAAGCAAATCTTCAGCTGAGTCAAACCTTAGAGCTTCTTAAGGGAGAGATTAATCTAAATCCTATTTGATTGGAAGTTTTTCTGCGAATACAATTTATTGATTTATTTCTAAATCTTGGATATTCTTACTTCTTACTTGATGTAGTTAGAAATGTGCAAGCTTCGGCACAGTTACTTCTAATCAAACCTAATAAAAGGAACCTTTAGAAGGTAGATCGGGGATGACTGTGAATGTTTTTAATGGCTTGTGGCTTTTGTGCGTAATACAGTGCTTGATCATGGCAAGACAGAACACTTGGAGCTGTGTGGTGGTGTTAGATAAGTATTTATCATGCTTTTATGTGATGTAAAGGGCTCAGTATTTGCACACTGTTGCTGTTCCTAAAGCCTGTCCTAAGTCCTTGCTACGGGAACAGGCAACAGGCAGAGATGTTCTGGTGAGGTTCAACAGAAATTCCTCTTCTCTGTCCCTGGGCTCTAAAACTGAACAAAGAAAGAAGCCCCAAAGCTTTGAGTATTCAAATGAGCCAAACACATTGAGACAACCCAGTGAATCCTAGCACTTGTTCTCATTCTCTGCATGAGCACATGTTGTCCGTGTGGATGCACAGACGGTAATAGTCATAGAATCATAGAATACTTAGGGTTGGAAAAGACCTTAAGATCATCTAGTTCCAACCGCCCTGCCATGGTAGCAGTGCCTCATCTCTACCATTGCCTGGTCTTTATGCAAAGGGAAAGCTCTAGGAGTTTGAATTTCCTTCAAGCTTTGGCAGCTCTGGCTCTTGGGAAATGGAAGGTGATGGTGTTGTGGATGCTCTGAGCAGAATTCTTCCTGAAATAAGCTGCTTTGCCTTTCCATCTGTCCTCTTCCTTGTGCTGAAGAAGGAAACAGGGCTGCACCATGACCTGGGTGGGAAAACTGGTCTCGGTGGGGTTATTCTGCCCTTTCCCTGTACGCTGGGACAGGCTGAGCCTGGTTTCCTGGGAAAAACAGGCTCCTTGGGATGAGCAAGACCTGCAGCACCAGTTGGGATCAATCTAAAGTGGTTGTGAAACTACTGTGTAAGAAGGGCACTTTCTTTCCACAGACAAATAGGTGGTGGTCCCTCACTGATGATACCCGTAGACACCCCTGAGAAACTGTCACATTTGGCCCCTTACTAAATATCTTCTACTAGGACACAGAGTAGCCCTTTAAAAGCCAAATTTCACTTTCATTTTCTTGCCACTTGGTAATTTTCTCCTCGAGTCTGACACATCCTTTGTTTTTCCCAGCACTGATCTATTTTCTGCTGTATTTCCCTTGGTTTTCCAATAGCACCTTCAAGCCCTGTGGCTGGGTATTGAGTAGGCTGTGACTGAGTAACAAAGGGTCAATACACTAGTGGTTTTATGCCAGCAACATTCTGAGTCATGGCTCTTCCTCTGCGTCTATCTTCCTTTGGAGGAGGTGAAAAGCAGCTGGCTGAGGTGGGCCAGCCATAAATGACTCTTTGTCCCGCTCTGGTTTTGCTGCTGGGCCAGAGCAGAGCACTCAAAGTTTAATGGGCGAGTAATCGAAAAGCCATTGTGGTTTCTTTGATGTTATTTGGTGTTCTCAGTTTTGCTTGGCTTGAGCTGAATCGATGTTCTCCCACACAGCTGCTGCTTGGAAGATGGAATCACTCTTTAAAGCTTTCTCTCTAAAAACACACTGAGGGATAATTTTGGGGGTAGAAGAAAGTATTGCTCCATAAAACATATGTGCCATTTTGAGTGAAGATTCAGCAATACATGATGCAAACCCACAGCAGGAAAGACATGGAAAATTACTCCTTTTCTTCCACAAGCATGTTCCATCACTGCAGCCACTGCACTGCTGTATGCTGTGGTTCCTTAAAAATGACTGCTCAGTGATGTTCAGTGTGTTTCTTATGATTAATTAAACAACCCTTGGACTGAGGCAACAGGAATAGTAGGAACAATTCATTGGGCACCAGGTTATCTGACAGCAAACACAAGCCGAGAAGTCATTTGTATTCTTTTCTGTTGGAGTGTTAAAAGTCTGTCAGTATTGCTAATGGTAAAATATGGACCTGCAGGATTGTTACACTGATAACGTCTTTCTCTTAGGAGCAAATGTTCTCCCACCTCCATCCAACCTGGAATACTCGTTTATCCAAATCTGCACCTTGAACTGGACATGGAACCCCCCGGAGAATGTCAGCAGTGGCTGTGACCTGGAATATTCCAGCGACATCGTGATTGATGAGGTCCCTCAGGACAACAGAGTAAGTGCATCACCTCTTTAACCTCTGCTGTGCTCTGGGAAATGTCTTACTGTGAGAGAGCCATGTGTGTAAGCACATACACACAATTAAATATCTAGAAATACAGTTTTAATACAGCCTGTAGTTCTTGTGATGGGATCAAAACCTCAGCAATGAGACACACCAGCATGTGGGATCTTCGGATGACAGAATTCTGCCTGTCACTCTCTGATAACTGAGCTGCTCCCGATAATGCAGAAGTACTGCAATAACAATGTAAAGAGACTTGTTTCAGGCTTTGCTTTATGCAGCTTTCTAGAGCTAAGAAAATACATGCAGAGCAGTCTGCAACCTACAGCTTAAACGCAAATGCTGATCTCCTTTATCTGCCAGTGTACAAGGCCAGGGTGGACGGGGCTTGGAGCAAACTGCGGTAGTGGAAGGTGTCCCTGCCCCTGACAGGGGTTCGAGCTGGATGAGTTTTAAGGTCCGTTCCAGCTGTAAGCATTCTGTAATTCAATGATGATGAAGTGTGGACATTAGCCTTGGCATTGCTGTCTTTTGAAGGTAATGCCAAGTGTTAATGTTCCCACATTTTCCTTGTCCCCATTATTCATGGGGATTGTGTTCTGAAGACAATATGGAACATGGTTTTGGATATGGTTAAAAACAACAAAATGCCTCTTGAGATAGTCCTTTGTTGTTGAGCCCTATTATAGTTTCATGGTGATTGCCAAATTCTAACAGCTCCAGGATATCCTGCACTTGAAGGCTGTTGTTCTGCCAACAGCTGAGCTGATTTAATGGCTTAACACTGCTAAGAGTGTTAAGATATGTCATTTTCACAGCCTCATCTCTAATAATCTTCACTGGACCTTTAGATGAGCCAGTCAGACTTGCTAACTCAGCAGAAACCTATTTACCTCTTCTGATGGGTCCATTAACAAATCATACAATCATAGAATAGTCAGGTTTGGAAAGGACCTTAAGCTCATTCAGTTCCAACCCCCTGCCATGGACAGGGACACCTCCCACTAAACCATGGCACCCAAGGCTCTGTCCAGCCTGGCCTTGAACACTGCCAGGGATGGAGCATTCACAAATGAACAAGTTGAAAGCCCCATTGGTTAATGAATGAGTTCGCGGAAGATTCCAACATGTGGGAAGTCAGCAGCAGTAAAGCTATAAGGCTTATTTTGCATTATCCATGGAGTAAAAGTGCTTTTCCTTTGAGTTCTGAGTGTTCCTGATGAAATAAAAAGAGAAGCAAAGTGATGCTGAGTCTTGCCATGTTGTCAGACTTCATTTGGCTTGGGGCTGCAGTCTTTCTGAGGGGCTGTCATGTGTCCTTACACTGATGGTAATTCCCATGTGTTCTGGTCTTCTTTCCCCTCAATCTGAACCCAGAAATGGAGTAAGAGCCGCTTCCGAGTGACGGATACGTTCTTGAATGAGGAAATGCGTTTCAAAGTGAGAAGCGAATGCAAGAACGCCAACACCAGCGAGCCCAGCCGGTGGGTGGAGGCCTCTCTCCTGCCAGAAGGTAACACATGCCATGGCCAGGCCCAAGGCAGACCTGCCTCGTTGGTCTGAGGAGACATGGCCCCTTTTTCTCTGCTATTTTAACAAAACACCATAGAAATATCTCATAGAGTAATAGGGAGATGCCAGACACAAGGGTCAGTTCAATTGATAGAGCTTAAACACAACTGTTGTACTGCATTTAAACACAAATGGAGCCTTCTGATACTTACCAACCTTATGGGCAAGCTTGTAAAACTTAAGTGATCTTCCAAGTCAGCAGTGTGATTCCTGTCATTCCTCTTGGCCCTGCCATGCTGTGGCTGTGGGATAAGAGATAACTTAGGCTATGTTAAGCTGCTGACTTCATGACTAGCATCTAAGACAGTTTATTTTGTATAGTTTTTCTGTATAAACAAAAGTCCCTAAAGTAATCCACTATTTGCAAATGGTGGGGGGATGAATCCAGCAAACAGCAAACTGAAAGCATGTTGATTAAAAGAGTTAGTTAAATAATAGTTGTAAAGTTCTCTCTGTTTCAAAAGACATGGCTGCGGTCTACAGAGCTGTGCACAGCAAAATGAACAGAGCCAAAGTGGTTTTTGTTTCTTGACATCCAGAAATAAGGGTTCCATTGCCAAGATTGTTAGGAAGCAGACTTTAAGGAATAATGTATTCTGCTGGATGCTGGGAGTTAGGAGGTACAGCAAGGAAATAGAGCCTCTTGCCCTGAGTAGTGAAAGTCTGTCTAACCCAGGAGTGTGACTTGATGTGTATGAAAACCACATGTGGACAGGAGAGTCTGAGACTTCATCACCTTGTCTGCACTGTGTCAAAAGGGTACTCTGGAAGATCAGAGAAGCAGATTGTTAGGACAGCAAGTACTAACCAGGTTGCGGCTTTTGCAAGTGTACTTGGTGTAGAAGGTGGTTTGGGGTTTGCTATGGATAAGTCTGAACTGTTGATAGAACTAACATGCATTTTATTTTTAGTTCATGGAGATGTTGCTACTCATTACAAGGAAAAACCATCTAATATGCTATAGTATGATAATACAGTATACAGAGCTTGTACCTTAGAAGACTGAGTATGTAAAACTGGATTCCACAATTGCTCTGCCCAGGAGATACATTGATGTTTCTGTTCACAATTGCCATGTACTCATTTGAGCTTTAAATCTGAAGAAGTTAAATGTCTAGAGATATAGGAATCTCAATTCAACTTACCCCATGTTGTGTTTGTCCATATTTGAGGTGTGCAGGCATTTCTGTACTCAAAACACTGAGAAATTAATGTTGTATCTGCAGAACATAACTATAATTAAATGCTGACTATTTCTAATGTTATAGCACTTGGCTTTCTTATAGTTACCCCTATAATTGCCAGTTACTTTAAATCCTCTTTAAAGTATCTATAGTTTAATAGAACAATATCTTCCTGACTCAACACCTTAGCATCAGGTAACTCCAAGTAATAATTCAGCCACGGTGGTAGCTGAGATTCACTGCTATGAGGTACTTGCATCTAGAAGTTACTCTGATGAGATTTTGGCTACTGCAAGTGATAAACAACTGGAATCCATCTTCAGAGACCTTTCCAACTTGCCTTGCAGGTATTCCAGGTACTGCTGCTGTCGATTTAAGCTGTGTTTGGCACAATTTGGAGTACATGGTTTGTACGTGGCGTCCTGGGAGAAATGCAAGCGATGAGACCAATTATATGCTGTTCTACTGGTTTGTATGAACTTTTAATTCCTGACTCAAAAGCGTTTTATTGCTAATCTTTAGTTTTACATTTCACATTTGACTTGTCTGCTCCCCCTTGCTTTGAAAGGTCCCCGGGCATTGTGTACGAGGCAGTGTTCAGTCCTGTCCAACAGCAAAGTTCCCTGCTGAGGGCTCCAGGGGTGCGATTGCTGAGTCTTTTGGGGAAGTTGATATAACTATTATGTGAAGCACCGGCTGCTTCTGTAAGCCTATTTTAAAACAACTGCTATTGCTTTCTATTTGTTTTCTGATTGTGGATTCACAGAGGGAAGAATTAAGAATTGAGCTAGACCACTGTATTAATTGCTTGCTTTGCAGCCCAACAGACATGGGCTAAGTTGGAATCACTCACTAATGTATGTGTAAGCTCTTATGTCATTGGAAAATGGTTTGAAAGCATTAGGAACACTTAGAAGTAGTTCTGTTTGTGTCTTTGATGTCATAAATAATCGATTCACCTTGAATGTTATGGAGAACATCTTTTTATCATCCTCGCTTGCCAGCAGACTGCCCTAAGTAGGCTTCTGTTCCAGAGGAACAGAGTCGTGCTGTGAGCAAACGCTTGGCATCAAGATCTGTGCACACTCATCTATGCATACTTCTGCAGATTGATGGGGCTTGTGAAATGCCAGATTGCATTAGCTGCTGTAGAAATATTGAGGGTTTCTTTCTGAAAGCCCCTTGTTACAGCTTTGAACCAGCTTTCTGTCTTAACTCACTATACTTCTTCCTCTTTCTTTCCAGTGGCAGTGTCACTGGCTGGTTGTTTGATTTAATACATTTGGACAGCAAACAGCAGAAAACTCACTGCTCTAGTTAAATGCAGGGAGGACGGTTCTGTCTCTCAGCTGCTACTCAAACAGATTCTTTCTTTATTACAAGAACAGTACCAATGAGGCACTGGAAGATCTGAATCCCTGGGTGTATGGATACTTACTGGAATAACACTTTAGATTAGAGCTACATATGTTCAACTTGCCCTTAAATTTCAATGAAAGATGTAGATGCAGTGACAGCAAAGTGTTCTAATTCACTGTGTAGAGAGAAAAATACCTTTTAGATTTTAAAATTGAAAACTAAGGAAACAGTTGAGTTTTGGACTGGAAAATGCATTTTCCATAATGCAGGTGAGGTGAGTTTGGGGAGGTTTTGCTTTTCCTCTAGAACCTTATGTTTTCACCCAAAGTGCACATGACTGTAATGTTAGCTTAGAACAAACAAATTCAATCAGTGCCCAGTAATACTTGCTGAAACAGCAGTTTGCAAGAGCAGGTTGATGCATGGCAGGGTGCTCTCTGCTCTCAGTGCTCCATCTCCGTCAGCCCCAGGGCAGGGAGGTGACAAGGGTCGGTAAAACAAGGGTTTGTGCTGGGAATGGGACAGGCAATTTTGGCTTCTGCAGCCCCTTTGTACTGAGATGTGAAACGGGAACATCCCTCCTGTTGTGCTCTTACATGAAGCTGTGATTTACTCTCTCTCATGTTTAAATAAATAACTAACTAGAAAAAAAAACACATTTTCTCATGAGGAAAAGCTGCTGGCATATTTTCACTGGGACTTGGGGAACAAAGAGGAGCAAGGAAGAAGGTTCTCCAGCCTCTGTGATTGAAAGTGAATACTGATGTTCTGAAAAGCAAGCACAGGCAGTGGGTGAGACTCAAGAGCTGTGGTACCTGAGGCACAGCTAAAGGAGATTGAACAGCTCCATCTGGCACAGAAGTGAAATTCTCTTGATGGGAAGTGATCCAAATATGTGTACTTGATAAATCATTTCTTTCCTAGGAATAGATTCCCAATTGCCTTTGATGCTTTGATACAAAGCAGCCCTGCCCCTCACTGCTGCCTGGCACTCCTCAGAAAGCCAACATTCTTTCTAAAGCTTGAGATAAATTAGAAGCTTCTCACTTTGCCTGGCTTTACTTCTGTATACGCTACAGCACAGCTTTAATGCAAGATCAGTCTTCAGAGTTTGTAACAGCTTTCCAAACAAGCTGGCCCCTTGCTGTCCTGTGCTCCTGAGGGTTAAAAGCAATGGGTTTATTCCTCTAGGTTTGATGGTTTGAAGAAGCAGAAGAAGTGCAGCAACTCCTCTGTGCACCAAGGAGTCTTTGGATGCGTTTTCAATCTTAGCTTCCCAAAAGTTACCAATACTTACCCAGCTATAAGGATTCTGATTAAAGATGAGTCTGAAGAAATTAGGCCTCTGTGTGCAAGTAAAAATCCCACCACCCTCGGTGAGTTTAACACCACATTTTGTAACGTAGGGTTATAATACATAATTAAACCAGAAGTTCGTCGGTACGTTGTTGTGTTTGAGAAGCTTGCACCTCAAAAGGTGTGGATGTGACAACACGATTAGATGCTTCCTTCATCTACCAAGCTTTGATTTGGGAATTATATAGACAGGTTTTGGGTTTTGGAGGGTGGGGGGTCATTTCCCACTCATTTTTACTTACATTCTTCAGTTGTTTTCATTATTTCTTTACTTCTTTTTCCGCTTTCTATTCCTAAATTGGTATAAGCGTAATATTGTGCAGTACAGAACTTGAACGATTTTGTAAAGCAGTGAACTATACTTTTCAGCTAATTCTTCCATGGTGTATTTCAGTAAAACCTGCTACCCCGAGACAAGTTACCCTGTCCAAGATGAATGATGAGATATATGTGGAATGGAGTGGATCAGAGCCCTTTCCAGAAAACTGTTTATTTTATGAAGTTGAATATCACAATGGTGACATGGACAATGCACAGTTAATCAAAGTAATTTTTCATTACTTTTATGGGAAAACCATCAGTTAATTGTACCTTTTATAATTGGTGTCAGTAATCACAGTACCTGTTTGTAAATGCTGCGTGTGAATGGGTCTGGGTGCTGGCTGAACTGTTGTGTGGATGTCAGATTTTTGTCCCCATCTGCTGCCCCATCCCTGGCAATGTTCGAGGCCAGGGTGGACACAGGGGCTTGGAGCAAGCTGCTCGAGTGGAAGGTGTCCCTGCCCGTGGCAGCGGTTGGAACTGGAGGAGCTTTAAGGTCCCTTCCAACACAAACCAGGCTGGGATGAGTAATATCAACATTTCTCAGGGAACTGGCATTTGGGATCATAAATAAATGAAGTTCAATCCCATCTATTCACTAAACCTTTGCTATGGTTAAAGTTAGATCAAAGTTGCTGCCCTGGTGGGGGATGGGGGTGGGAAATGCAGTGTGAATCAGAGATTTTCACATGCTGTTCCAGACACTGAGCCTTAGTTTAATCACTGATGCCAAATGCCGCAGTGAGTAAGATTAAATCCTTGCTTTGGAATCTCTGCTTATGTAGTCTGTGATGTTTAAATGCTACTATGTCCTTCTTTATGAAGTTCAGTGTTCATAAAAAGATCTTCTGTCAGAACATTCAGAATACATTAACTGCACAATGAAAATGGGCTTGTGAATGACTGAGGATACATGGCAAATCACCTTTTCTTTTCACCTTAGGTTGAAAGTAATTATACCTCAATTCCTAGTGTTGATCCTAACAGCAAGTACATCTTCAAAGTGAGAGCAAAACCAAAACCTGAGTGTTACAGCAGCAACCTCTATAGTGACTGGAGTGAAGAGGAGAGCATTGGTGAGAGCAGTTCCTGCAATTTGTTGTACTTTATTCTTCCTCTGTAATGACTCTACTGTATCTGCTAAATAAATGGGAGTCAAAGATCATCTTCCTATGGATCTACTTAATTTTAGGTGAAAAGAGGGCAAGAGAGTTCTAGTCTTTCAGCAATGACATCAATTACTGCCTGTGCTGCTCTATATGGCGATGGGGTTCCATCAGTGCAGTGACCCCTTTCACTGCTGTCACTTTTTCAGCCCTGAGTCTTGCTGGTTTGCAGTGTCTCGTTAAATGTATCTACATTAGAATATGCTTTGCAAAATGAGGCCTTGCCTACCAAACTGCTGGTGTATTTGACCACCATTCCACCTGTGAACAACTCAGAGAATTCATTTGTTGTCATTATTCCTAAAAAACCCTCTCAAAGCACCCCTAAGTTTCTCCAGTTTTTGTTTTCCAGGGGAGAAGATGGACTCTGCGTTCTCCTTGGCTTTGATAGTCACCATTCCATTAATAGTAGCAGTCTCTACAATAATTCTACTGGTTTATCTAAAAAGGTAAATAACCATCTCCATTTACAACCCACTAATTCTGCTGGTCTGTGCCTTTGTTACAGTTCATCTCTCTTGCAGGTACTGTCCATCAGTTGCATGTTTCAATAGCAGCTGTTTTATCCATAACACATCTTACACAACAAAACTGACAGCACCATCGTGCCTCAGTCAATAAAATCGGGTTTGTAGACCATACACATGCTCTGACTGCACATGGGTAACGTTGCTTATATCTGCTTGCAGATAGATTCTTATTGCACAGCTATTGTATCCTGTCTCTAAGCAATGAAGTCTAAATTCAAAATTAAGCTTATCTGTACGTATTTTTAACCAGAGCTCTTTAAAAAGTCCACACTTGTTGCTGTCTTGCTCAACAGTGAAGGTTATTTAGAATCTGTCTGTGTGAACAATTAAGTTTCCTTTTGGTTTGGGGTGTAAAACTAGGAATTGGGTTATACAGAGCATGAGGCCTGACCGGCGACACCAAAGCTGGCTCCACATGTTTTCTTGTCTGCAGCCAAATACGATTTTGAAATGGTGATGTTTAATGTATCTTCCATCTGAATCTGTCCTTTTTCATTTTCTGAAGGCTGAAGGTACTAATTCTTCCACCAATTCCAGACCCTAGAGAGATCCTTAAGCGCATGTTTGGAGAGCAGAATGAGGATTCCCGGGTTAGTAAGAATCTGTTGGGCCAACTAATCTATTGTACCCAAATGTCTGTCTTAAAGCCAACTGTCACTAAGTGAATATATTGTAAATAGATGAAGTATTTACAATAGCAAGAGTTGTTCAGAAGCAGTTGCCCAAAGCTGCGAGGGAATTTTTCCCTTCAAATTGCATCTGCTTCTCTAGCTACAGCAGTGGAATTGCATTATTCTGTCTTTCCCAGCCTGCTCATCTCTTAAACGTGTTTGGGGGTGGTTTTGGGGTGGGTTTTTTGGGCAGGAGTTTTCTGGTTGTTTGGTTTATTATTTGGGGGTTTTGCAACTCCATTAAACTACTTGTCGAGAACATTCAGCCCTTTCTCTGCTAGATGCCCATATTTCTGGTGATGAATAAAGCAGTTACTTCTGTCAACCAGGCCTAAGACATGTCCCTAGTAAGCATAACTTGTTGCCCATCTACCTTGCCTTTTCCACCATAGTATAGGGCTACATGTTGTAAAACAGGTCTTGTCTTACTGTGCTGAACAAACTATGCTGGCCATGAGCTGCTGTTAAAACACTGTTCTTCCCTTTCAGAGCTGTGCAAAGGATGATCCTGTGAGTGCTTATGACAGGTTAATAAAGGAAGAGGAAATTCATTCTTTAATTTTAACAGAACCTCCAGAGTGCACTAATTCTGAAACAGAAAACTGATAAACTCTGCTTTACTGGAGAAAGGTGGGGAAACTCATACCTGCTCCTGTACCTCAGGTGACAATGAAGATGTGAAGAGGCCTCCAAGACATTCACCAACTTTTACCTTGCTGAGTCCTCTCTGAGCCTTACTTTGATGCTCAGAAGACACATCGCTAGCAGTGGCCATTCCTCTATCTCTGCTAGAAATAGTCATCTTGGATCATTCAAGATGAGCATGTACATATATTTCCTGTGACTGCATCACAGCATCTCTCAGGGCTCCAGCCAGCTCTGCCCCGTTGCTTGTCATTTGCACTGGTTTTGTGCCTCAGACTAGACTGTAAAGGGTTTTTTTTGAGCAAGAATGGTGACTTCTCAGAAGTATTTGTCTCTATTCTGCAGCAGATGACCTGAGGCTCATTTACAGTGGGTGGCTCCTTAGTGCAACTGTGGAACTGCTGCCAGGTGGGATGCCAGAGCATGGACAGTTTGTGGATGGCCTGTTCCATGTGCACCAGGACACTTTCCGGAGGACATGCCTTTCTTATGCTTCTGGTTGATGTGCGTCAGCAGTGGCCTGGCATACAGCGTAAGAGAGAGGTTTTCTCTTTACCAATGTGTGTGAAAAGCCTCACCACTTTCCAGCTGGTATTCAGACTATTCATAGAGGAGCCTGCTTTTTATCTTTTCAAGTGCCTGTCCTCAGATGTCTTCATGGACGCCTTGGCTTACTTATACTTTCTTTCAAATGATAACTATGACTTTTTTACTTGTGTTGTGCAGTGGCAGGTAACTGTATTGAGTCTCAGAAGGCTGTGATTCTACCTTGGCCATATTGGCCTGAAAACACCTGATTTTTGGAAGCTAAGTCATCCTGAGTCTGTGCAGCATAATTATCAGGATGGGTGCATGAGTCTAAGGAGCTGTGATCAGATGAGCAAGTGTCAAATCATTGAAACTGAATTAATTCAAAAGCTCCAAGAGCCATCCTCACTGCTGAGCTGATGGATGTGGGTGAAGAGGGGATGACAACCTTGGCTTTCTGTCCAAAGGATAAGCTTTATTCTTTCGTTAGTGATGGGGCTGTGATTCAAGCTTCCCCTCTAGGAGCTTAGCAATTGAAAACCAGGTGCTGATTTGACTTCATATCAAACCAAATTTCTTCTGTATTTTGCTGTAGCAGCTTGCTGAGTTTAATGATGAATTGATTTGATCCTTTTCTGATGGTTTTGTTTTGAGGTTGCTTTACCCAGCAAAGCTCAACAGATGTTCTCTGTCACAACAATAACAGTTCTTTGACATGCATTCTGAGCATTAGTTTTTACCCTGCAAGGGTGTTAACAGCAGTACCTTGATTGTGCTGGAGCAGAAGTCATGGAGAGGAGGGTAGCCATGGGGAGAAAGGGATCCATGCAAGCTGCCTAGGGTTAGTGTTCAGGAATGTCTTGTTCCTACCACCTAAGTGCAGGCATGTTAGTCATTGATATAGTGGTTCTCAGCAGGCTGGGAAGAGGTGTGCTCAGGAGTTTGCCAGGAGCAAATGCTATAACCAGTGACCTTTCAAATTTCAGCCCTGTCCTCAAGCTCCATTCAGGAAGAAATCTGAAGTGAAATGTTGCAGCTTCAGAACACTTTGTTCTCCAAGAAGTAGAATGGAGCTTGCTTTTTTAGCTACACATTTCCATCCTTTACCTTCCTATGTACTCCCTCCTACTCAAGCCAATTCTTTCTCCAGTCCCCACTTCTCTCAACTGTACAGTTTCCTCTACATCTCTTACCTACCTCTCGTTACTGGTGGTAGATAGGGGAGGAGAAATGCAGCAGGACAAGCAGCCCCATGTTAGCTTCAATCTTTTACTTACAACCAGGCTGAAAAATAAAGAACTCTGTAAGAAACTTGGTTCATGAGACAAATGAGAATAAAGCCTCAGGGATTTCAGTGAGCTAAACCAAAACTCAGGTTGTACAACGCCAGCCAGCAGCACTGTCTGATGCTGCAAAGGTAAAGGAATAGCATGGGGGAAAGGGTAATTAAATCCCTGCCAACTTCATTCTCTTTCCCCCGCAACAATTATTACAGCGATATAAAGACTTCTCCAATCTACCTCATCTAGAATCTTGCTCATCATAGACCACTCACCAGAGAGGTATGATTTCAAGATAAGTAAGCATAACAGTGTAATATAAACTCCTGTGGCTTTCAGTATAGCAATCTAGGAAGATGAGCCCTGGTATTCACCCTCAATTCTGTTGACTTTTGTTTGGGGGGTTGTGGTAAAACCAAAGCTCATTTGTTTGAAAAACAAAAGGGAACCCCAAATTTATAAAGCTAAAGGAGTGAAAAACCCAGAAGGGAGGTGTTCAGCAGAAGGAAACCATGAAGGCAGAGGATGGTTTGGGTAATTGTGTTTCAAATAATAGTCATTGACACACTTCCTTGTGGATGGATTTCTTGAGCCTGTGCTTTGGCCTGTGAAGTGTCCAAGGATATTTTCATCCTCAGTGTGTCTTGTTTCTGGTTAGTGGGTTTTATAGCTTGGCATCTTCCCAGTTTGCTGTTTTTTGTTTGTTCTTTGCAGTTACTTGATCTAGAAGCTTGTTTAAAGGCTGAATAAAGATGTTTGAATGTTTTTCAATAGGATTGCATGGCATTCCATTCTGGGGTTGCAAAGACAAACTGAGATGGAAGAGATGGCAGTGGCTTAATGAGAAACCATGTTTGAGGCTTGCAGAAGCCAGAGAAGAAACACTTGAGTGTTGCTTTGCCCTCTTCCTTTTCAGAAGTGACCTAGAATCAGGGGGGGAACGCAACAGGTCTTGGTTTCTTGGCTGGGGTAGCGAAACAGAGATGGAGCTGTGCACAAGCCTCGTGTTTTCCGCCTCTGAGTACTCAATGCCATGGTACTTTGTGACAGTTCATGGGGCTGCAGGGAGTTAATAAATCTCAGACTGGAGTTTGGCTGAGATTGCTGCAGCCTTCCCAAAGGTAGCTCCAATATTTTGTGTCTTCTGTTCGCTGCTGAGGTCCTTGAAGATGCTGGGTTGCTAAACTGACAGAAGCCATTCCCTAGTTGCTTAGATCCAAATGTGGTCAAATGCCAAATGAACACATTAGCAATGGCTTCTTTGAAAGCCTACTTGGTTCCCTCATCAGCAGATCACTCTGATAAATGATAAGGCATAAACTGATGTTAAAAAGCAAGACTTTGAGGATTTATTTCCCCATTCTACAGTTTTGGTGGCAATAATGACCCTTGATGATGTTAATGACTCCCCATGAGTGACCTTTTCCTATTTTAATACATTATAGTAATTTAAATGTTCCATATGAAACACTTTGGTGAATTTTCATTTATTTCAGTGAAGGAATGCCAGGACGTAGTTGGACAGCTTTAAAAGAGAATGACTCAATAGATGAGCACACTGAATTGTGAGCCACGATGTTTCAGTGCTTACCAGGAAGAACTATTCAGAGAGTGGGTATTTCCATTCACTGGAAGGTGTTCAATCAGCTTAGTTCTGAGTCGGAACCTGAAATACGCAAAATTTCCCCTGAAAGGGAAATGTTGATTTATTTTTCTCATTTAAAAAAAGCAGGAGCTTTCAGTTTTGGAGGGGTTTCCCCTCACCCGAGCAAGTGCAGGAGGTAGGTGAGTGGAAGCCCAGGTACGGTCAGGGCACTGCAGAAACCTCCGTCCCTTCCTCTCCACCCCAGCATCACAGTGGGGATCTTCAGGTCCAGGAATGGGCCCAGTGGTGCTCGGAGGAGCAGATCTGCCGGGGCTGCTGATGGTTCATTCAAATACCTCCGTTTTACTCGAGTTAGTTTTATGGCAGCAAGCGCCATACGTTGCGTTGCCACAGTAGAAATGTGACTTCTAGATGGTACTTAAAATCCAAATGCAAAATCAGACTAAGATCTACTTGGATGATTTCATTCTACCTATGTTGAATCATGGTGAAAGCAGGAGACTTGAGATCACTTTGATGTAACTAAATCCACGTTCTCGCCACAGCAAAGCAATATGGGTTCGAGTGGGAGGCACAGGACAGAGCCAAACTTTCTTTCAGGTGCGGAAACTCTGCCTCACGTGTGTAGCACGTAGGAGCCTGAAAGCTTGTTGATGACTCGGGGGGGATTTTTTGCTCTCTTTTCTCCAACTGTGTTGCACAGGTTAATGAAATCCTTTCTCTTTTGCTTGTGAGCCTCGTGTTGTTTATCCCTGAAGTATCCCTTCTACAGCTGTACTCTGGTTACTGCCAGTGTGTTCTAGTAAAGCTCTCTGCTCCTTGTTTTGCTTTTTGCCCAAGGATTGCAATGATTTGGTAACTCTTACACAAAGCACCTGCAAAGAGCAGTTTTCCAGTTAACCAGTACTGCTAGCAATCAAACTCTTAGCTGATTACATTGAAGTTTTCCTCTGTTTAATTTGGCTCAGACTGCTAAAATGGACTTGACAAAGAGCATGAGGAGGTTGGAAGCTTAGTGAGAAAGAGGGTTTTGTTAAGCTCAGCTGCTGTCACTTTTTGGAAGCTGGACAAAATTTACTAAGCTAGAGCGAAGTTAGGAGCAGGTTGAATCAGGAGTTAAACTAATGTCTTGCTTTAAAAGTAGAGCTGCCCCTACATCTTCACTAGTAAAACCAAACCAGAACAATCCAACTGAATGTGCTTGATGCTAGGAACAAATTGGGGCGTACAATGGACAGCCTTTCCTGTTGATCTCGTGGTAGATCAGTCAGACCCCATGCACTCAGCAATTGCCCTCAGAGCTCGTGGCACATGCACAGCGTAATTCTGTAAAGTCTGAAACACCAGAAATGAGGCACTTTTAAGGCACTTAAGTCACTGCTGCTTCTCCTTAACCTGTTTTCATGCACCAAGTTGAAACAAAATCCTCTGGGGTTTTTGACAGTGGCCGTGAGAGCACCGAGATGAGCTTAAGTATGTTTTGCCTTTCCACCCCTTGCACTTCAATACCTCTCAGCCTCACTGGTTTCCTTCCTTCACTCAAAATGTCAGTGTAGAAACTTCAAAAGCGCCAGCTTGGTACTCTGAAAACTGCACAGGCCTTCAAATGTCAGTGTCAGCTGCAGCGAAAGTCAGTCAGGGGATGGCTAGCCAGGTTTGACTTCATATTGCATCATGTTCTAGGAGCTAGCCTTGACTCCATCGGCAGCTACTAAGGCAGAGCCATCAGTTGACCTTTCTCTGCAGCTGATTTTCACAATGCTTATATTGCATACATAAGGCATTGTAACTTCTTTGTTAGGAGGAGTAAAAGGTAGAAGAGCTGGTAACACACCACTCAGAAAGAAAGGCTTCTGCCGGTCTCCTATAGAGCTGTGTGTGTTGCTGCACCATCCCCAAACCAGCAGAACAATGTGCCTATTTGCCCGGGTTCATCCAGATCAAGCACCTTCTCCTCCTGTGTTGCTGCTCCTCAGTTTGTGGCTTTCTACAATTCCGGAGCTTTTAGCAATGCTGCTGCCCTGTGAGATGCTCCTCACTGCAAATCTGATTCCACCTGCCCGAGAGGAATGCTCTGTACAGCTTCACTGGGTTGCATTTGTGTCACTTGTGTTGCTGTGCCATTTGGAAAACTGCTGCAAAGTTTTAATACCCTAATTGTGTCCTGATCATATTTTCTAAGCATCCCTCCTTTGCTATAGTCTATGAGTGCCTTCTTTCACATGATCAAGTTGTTTAAAGCACTGAGCATAGCCGTGAGCCTGGCAGATTTCTGCAGAGCAGCAGCACTCGCTGTCCTGGGCAAGCAAATGCTTTTTAAGAGCTATTTTTCTTCCCAGCTCGCAGCATATCCTCCTTGGTGATCAACTGTTGTGTTTCCTCAAGCTGATTAGAAGAATGTTGCCTCATAAGTTAGGCTTATCAGAAAGGGAAACTCGATTGCTTTAGTGCAAACTGTTCTTGATGGCTGGTAAACAATGCAAAGAAAGGGGAAAAGAATTGTTCATTCTTATCCCTAGAGTAATTCTGGAAGAAAGTTGGACAAATGGACCAGTAATTTCTTCCTTTCTGAACACAAGCATCATGTGTAGCCTTCAGTTTTAAAAGACTTCTGTTTTCTGCAGGCCTTAAAGGAAACTGCCTGTGTTTCAGGTTGCGCCAGTGTTCAGTGGGTTACGCGCTGCAGGGTCACTAAGGCCCTGCCTACCTGAAGACATCTGCTTTATTTGAATGCTCTCCAGCCTGTTTGCCTGGGTGTCTGTTTATTTGTTGGTTAAGGTCCATTTGATCTGGTTATAGAGGACCCTTTTTATAAGGACTAAACCAAAAGGAAAATTGCCTGCACTGAGCTTCACTGCAGCTCATTCTGATCTTCCCCACCTTGTCTTGAGCCCACTCTTCATCTTCCTTTAGCTTCAAGATACCCAAAGGCTCTTTTCTTGTCTGTTTTATCCCCTGTTACTCAGGACTTAGTTTAGCCTGTTGCTTTGATGCTCTCAGTCATGTCTGAAGGGGGCCTATAGGGATGCTGGGGAGGGACTCTTCATTAGAGACTGTAGTGATAGCACAAGGGGTAATGGGTTAAAGCTTAAACAGGGGAAGTTTATATTGGATATGAGGAAGAAGTTCTTTACTGTAAGGGTGGTGAGGCACTGGAATGGGTTGCCCAGGGAAGTTGGGAATGCTCCATCGCTGGAGGTGTTCAAGGCCAGGTTGGACAGAGCCTTGGGTGATGTGGTTTAGTGGGAGGTGTCCCTGCCCATGGCAGGGGGGTTGGAACTGGATGAGCTTAAGGTCCTTTCCAACACTGACTGTTCTATGATTCTATGCTGGAAGCCATGGTTCAGAGCCCCATTCCCCAGTGGGGTGAGGGCTGGAGGGCAGAGGAAGGGCATCAGCACTCTCCAAGGTAGTGACCACAAATTACAGCATTCACAGAGCAGGCTTGGCTGTGGCCTGCCTGCCAAGCCAGGCTTTCCTCCTGCTCTGTGTCCTCATTCCCCTACCAAATATGCTGCAAGCGCCTGGTGGGAGCACGGGGAGGCAGAGCCCTGCCGGTGCACACATCAGCCCCTTCCCGTGAGCAAGGGCTCTCCCTGCTCGCAGGGCTCTCCAAGGTGGCTCCATGTGGCTCCCCAGCAGCTCCCTGGCTCGCTTTCTTTATGCACCATGGATTTTTGCACACTTGCATATGGTAACGCTAAAAACGTTTTAAAAACTCCGTCTGAAAGTGCACATAGAGCAATTTTTTTGCCCTGTTGCTGTGCTCTTGAAGTGGGACAAAAAAGGGAAGTGTACTCTGACAAAGAGCAGCCGGAGGGTTCAGGGCCCTGTTGTGCTCATATAAGGTGCACCATAAGGAGGAAGAGATTTTCGGCTTGCTAGGACCCAACTTCATGATACTGGTCTTTAAAGGGTCTTATTTATACCTGCTGCCTTTTATTTCATCTGTCAGTGGGGAACTGTATAGAAGCTTCATAATGCACCAGGGTCCTGTAGCATTCATTGTAGTCACTGAAGGCTGCCAGAGCTGTGAAGTTTACCATAACACCGGGCAGTCCATGGGGAGCTGTGGGTGTGGGTAACCCTGGGATCAGCATGGGTTTATGTTCTTGGGTCACAGAGGTGCAGATCACACAACCTGGAACTGACTCAGCTCTTGTACAGTGTTGCTTTTGCCTGAGGAAATGTAACACCCTGGGAATGGGAAATGGAAATCTTTAGAGATTTTGTGTTTTGTTTTGTTGTTGGTTTTCCCTTTGAAGAAACTGGGAAGAGAAAGCAGCCGAGACCTTTGTCACTAGTGCAGAGCAGAGCTTTGCTGAGCTGTTTCCCTCCCACAGGTACAGGTAGGCAGCCTAGAAAGGGGTGGGATGCTCACTGGTTCAGAGCAGGAGTAGCTATGGCAATCCCAGCCCCTTCAGCTGAGGAGCAGCCGGGGAGCCAGCACACATTGCACTGAGGCCAGATGCGAGGCTGAGATGAGCTCTTGGGCAGAAGCTCTTCCCTGTGAGGGTGCTGAGCGCTGGCACAGGGTGCCCAGAGAAGC
>JAOEHY010033395.1:41940-59251 GCA_025447955.1 Psilopsiagon aurifrons
CTGATTGGGCACTGCTCCCTCAGCCACTATTGGCTGATGCGCGTGTCAAGCACTCTTAGCCCGGCCCACCCGCAGTTCTGATTGGTGGAGCGCCCCACGCGCGGCGGCTTTCCTACGCCGCGTGCAGTACCGCACATTGGCCACACGATGGCGGCACCGAGGATGGGAGCAGCGGGCGGCGCCCGGCCGCCGCAGCCCGCCATGGCCCACTCGCCCGTGGCGGTGCAAGTGCCCGGCATGCAGGTGAGCTCCGCTCCGCGCCGGACCCAAAATGGAGGCGAAGGGCCTGGGCTCGGCCTCGGCTCCGGAAGCGACGCTCAGAGGCCGCCGCCGGGGCGCAGGGTCCACGGGACCGCGGGTGGGCGAAGCGGGGCTGGGCCTCGGGGAGGCCTCGCTCGGCCTGGGCAGGAGCGTGGGCCGAAGCCCTCGCTGAGCTGAGGTAAGCGAGGGGGGGGGGCCTCCACGGGGGACCCTGTACCTGCGGCTAGCCCCTCGGGCGCGAGGGTGTCCCCTCGCTCCTTCCCCCCTTTGTTCGGGGGTGGCCGCGCTGCACACAGGAGCACGTAAAAGCTTCCCAAACTGATTAAAGGCGCTCTGAAGTTAATGGCAGGGTGTGTGGGTGTGCAGTACATGACAGCCCGGGCTCGCCGGCAGCCGTACCTCCTGCAGGACTTCCCCACCGGCGTGTGCCGGGCCTGCAGTGCAGCCTCGCCATCTGGGACCTCGCGGTTTGTGGCAGGGGTAAAGGCGAGGGCGGTGGTGGGACAGCAAAGGGAGACGTCACCTGGCAGAAACAGGCTCCTAAGTTCGGCCGGGATGAGACCTGGTGTCATTTGTGTGTGGTACCTGCTTAGGAAACAAGCAAGCGCGTGTATTACAGATTTTTCATGGCAAAGGTGGAATACCTCTGACTCTTTGTCCTTATTCTGCTAGTTAATCTAATACAAGGTGGATCAGGAATCTTTATCAAACTTAAAGGAGCTGAGGACTAAGCTCATTTCAGTGTTGACTTTGGCTTGTCAGATGCTGTCAGTATTTTGAGCTTCCTGTTTTAACTTTGGGATATTCCTACCCGTATAATATTTGAGGGGTTCTTTTTTAGTTCAGGTGACATAGAAGCCTTTATGAGGTATCTCTTCTGTATGTAAGACATGTACAGTAGAGAGTTCAAAAGGTCTCAGAACAGGAAGTTTAAGTTTCTCTTGGTCAGGTATCTTTGCTACTTCCAGAAAGTGTAGGATTGATGTACAAGCAGTATTTATAGATTAATTTAGGCCAGTTGAAGCCCTGAGGTTTGGCTTTACCTTTCTAATGTCTCATAATTCAGAGACTTCCTGAAATCAGTTAAACTTTGGTCACCCTCTGACTTACTGTTAAAAGAGGACACAAAGCACATTTTCTCAGTCTCCTTGTTCCATTAATGTGTTAGAGTTACTGTTGTAGTGGTACATCCTAAAGAAACTCGATGAAAGTTTTACAGGCTTTAGCCTGGGCTTTATATCCTTTGGTTTTCAGTGTGGTTTTTGTCTGTGTGCCTGTATTTGGAAACTTCTGTTTCAACATCAGAGTTTATCGATTTCTTATTTTTATATCTGCTTAATGTATAGTTGTCCTGTTTTCCATAGCTGCCCTGTCATCACGAAAGGACCTTGAAATTATTTAAGGTTCTGTTTCACATTGTTATGTCAATAAACTTTATGTAATAGCATACTGAGTCCCACTAGTGTTGTTAGATTAACCCAGGCCCCTTCACATATCTGTGTGTTTAAAGCATTTTTTAGGCTGTTATATATATACAGCTGCACAGAATTAAAATACAGTTTTCCCATGCTGACTTTTCCTTTAAAGATTTTGGCACAAGTCCTGAAAGTCTTAGAATACAAAGAAATAGAATTTGGTGTAAAATTAATCTGCTCACTCTTCTTTTAGAAGAGTCATAATGCAGGGGTGTTCCTCATAAAAAAGCCTCAACAGAACAAACCCAGACAGCGGCTGTTTTAGAGGAGGGTGATAGTCTGAGGTACAAGGGTTACTTCTTTTGTTGTGGGTTTGGGATTTTTTTTAACCTATTCGAAATAGTCAGTATCATCCAAATGATGATAAAAGTGTCTCTGCTTCTGCTCAGTGTTAAAGTAAGTGCGTGATAATCAAGTGAAGAAGGATTAAACAGGTTTTTCTGTGATGGAAGAAACCCCTTGCTCTGTAGTCAGTGTTAAGGGAAGCGTTGTATTGAATATAACAATTGGAAGCTGAATTTGGCAGAGAATGTGTTAGAGGTCTGAAGTTTTCAGCTTTACTGTGTTCTTCTGCTTTCCCTCCCATTTCATTGTACACAAAAAGTATCAGCAGAACTCCAGACATAATGTGTTATATAATTTCCATTCTCCAAAGAAAAGACTTTGACACTTTATCACCAGGGTTTAACAGCAGCTTTTTTGACTGCTTGTAAAATCTTAGGAAGAGTCAGCTTTCCTTAAGAAGAAGCCAAACATGGAAAACTGCAGAAAGTTTTATGGAGCTATTTTGGTGAGCTCTGACTTTTGGTACCCTGGCAATGAAGGAGGACCCAGAGGTAGTATTATCTGCTGCCTTTATGAGTAGTTGCAGAACCATTTGTTTATGTAGTGGTTGTGTTCTGTTTAACCTGTCTTGTGTCCCTAACGAAACCAAATCTTATACCTAACAATTCTTGCCCGTGCAAACAACTTCCTAAATGCATTCCTTTTCCTCACTCCTTTGGAAAGCCTCTACTTGATCCAATTGTATGATTCTGAATTACCCAGCTGCCAAGCTTCTAAACTCATTCAATACAATCAAAGTGCTCTGTGAATGTGTAAGATGACATATAATCTGTGATGTACAAGTGCTGTGAAACTGAGCATGACACCCAAAACGAAGTCGTTTTAGGCAGAATCCAAGATGAAAGGGAAGAATGGATAGTTGGTGGAGCTATGGCAGCACATTTAAGGTGTCCTGGTTACATGAAGTACACTTTGCAATGAGCCTCAATGTCAGGTTAGTTTTTATTCAGTAATGTCACTGTACTGTTCCTTGTGATACAAATATTCAAACTATTTCTTAGTCTGGAATGGTTTGTGATCTCACAGTGAGGAACTTGTCCATTGGCATTGGCTTCAGGGACTCCAGTTGAACTCACACTAAGTGTTTCTGGATATGGCTTGCAATAGAGCTGTTCGAGCCTGCCTGTGTCTTTTACCAGCCCAGGCCCTGTACTGAAAACAGGGCTGGAGTGGAGGTGTTGGACCTCTGAGTCCTGCACTGCTGCTTTTCTCTGGCCCAGCAGGCAAGATGTGTAAGTGTTAGTCATTTCACATGGATGCATTTTTAATGGTCTTACTGGCAGCATCTCATACAGTGCTCCAGAACTTCTTTACAAATACAAGAGGCTGAAAACTGTAACTTACAAGTGAGCAACAGTTAATATGTTTTTAGTTGGATAGTGAGGAAATTCTTCTGTTAGCTTCCTAAACTCTCAGACTAGTCTGTAAACTTCAGCAATGGAGCATCACTCAAGTAATAGACGCCTTTTTCAGCTGGTAGAGTTTCCATGTATGAACTTCCTTTCCTATTCTGATTCTGTGTTTAAAATCTGTAAGTCTATGAAATATTAATTCCTGATGGAAATGTTGGTTCTTATTTGTGTTTCTTCTTGTCAGTTTGCGTGTCTTTGGAACCTGGTTTGGGACTTCATTTCTCTTTATTGCTGCTGTCCTACTCATCTATAAACACTTTTTGTTTCCTTTCCCATGGCTTTGTTGACATCTCCTGATCCTGTGCGGCAGTAGTTTTGAGTGACCCAGAGAGGTTGTTTAGACCTGGTCTCCATCTGTTTTTATTGGCATTCAGGCTTTATCACAATAAAGAGTCTAACTTCCTCTGAAAGCAGAGCAGCCAGAAGCATGTGACCTGTCAGCCAGTGAAGGCTTGCTTGATTAAATACAAACCTGGATGTAAAGGTGAGCCTTGCTCTCCGGGCTGCCCGTTAACAGACTGGCTGTAGGAAGGTGCTCACTCAAACAGCCCCAGCCTGGAGAGTCTCCATTCCTGCTCGGAGGCAGTTGGTTTTCAGGTAGTTACTGGATGGGTATGGAAAGGTTAAAGGAGAGGAGGCATTTCATATTGAAAGTGGTGGTCTTTGGCGGGGGGGAGGGAAATACATTTTCTCTCAAATTGGTGCAGTTACAGAAATGGGCTCTTTATGTATGGTGCCTGAAGCTAGTCTGGAAGTGTGTCAGATTTCTAGTAAACCTTATGCACTGAAGTTACAAGAATGAAGTTCTGTTAAGAGCAAGCAATCTATTACTGTCAGATGTTTAAAAGGTGGGTATTAGAGGAACTGAAACCTTTAAAGAAGGTCTGTTCACAGTTCTGTTAATTTTACCCCTATCCTCGGAGCTGAGCTATATCTAGATGCTTCTACAGTGAGTTTGAAAAGGCTTTAAACTTTTATTATTTAGAGGCAAGGCTTAAAGGAAACTGGGAAGTCTAGTGCTTGCCTGGCACCAGGAGACTTCCACAGCGCCTAGAAAACAGGGTCCTCTTATGATTAAGCTAGGATGGACTACAGTGGTTTTTGATTGTTAATGCTTTGTCCAGTTTCAGCTCCTTGGTGTGCACTGAGCCTCAGCGCAGGCAGACTGCAGGAAGATGGTAGTTTAAGACCTGTGGGGAGCATGCCTCCCTGCTACTTGAAGCAGATACGCATTAAAATATTTGTGGAATTCAACGCTGAGGCTGTTCTTTTCCTGGCTGTGTTTGGTATGCAAACTGTATCATATCTAATAGCAGTCTGCTAACTCAGCTCAGGCTTTACTAGCTGAATTTGATTCTTCCATCTTGTGTTGCGATGCATTATCCTGATGACAAAGTAGGGCTCAGTCATATTTGTGCTTACTGTTATCAAAGGAGAAGGCTAGACGAGGCTCTGGAAAGTGTTTGATGCATGGGGGCTGTGTAGGTATCATCACCTGGAATCCAGCAGCTGTTTTTGTCAGGCCTAGAAGAAAAAATCCACAGCAGATTTTTGCTGGTGTTTTTTGTGCAGATTTTACAGTTCTAAACACAGTGAGTGCCCTGACCTGGAACTCAGAGGCAAATCTGCCAGAGCTGCAGAAAGCACAGAAACGAAACTCAACTCTTTTCACCTTAATTTCTTTGCTGTTCTCGACTATGGTATACTGTCAGGTTTGGGCACAGGATAATCTCCCCTGAAAGGTAAAAACATTACATCTGAAACCAGACTCTTAACTTCTAGACATATATAATTGTTTACTTCTTCTGCTGAATTTAACATTGGAAAGGTTCTCACTGGCTGTTCTTGAGCTCTAGCACCTCAGTATTGCAAGTCCTGATAAAAGCTTTTTTCCTTTTTTCCTTTTCCTCAAAAAGGAGGCTATACAGAAAGGAGCAGCTCAGGAATACATTGCAGTTTGCTATTTAAAAGAAAAAAGAAATTAAATCTTTATTTAAATGTCTGCTTTGATGGGAGGATTGTTTCTTTAATATATAGTAACTATGTGGCACACCGTGAAGAGTTTGTATGACTGCATGTGCCTCTGCAGTATTTGTTGTATGAGACCTGTGTAACATCTTAGTGAAGATAGGCAAGCGTATCATCTCGGTTTTCAGTGTTCTGAAACTTAAGTTTTTGGTCATCTCCGAAAGTGAAAGAATGAATTTTAAGCCTGTTAGTAAAAGTACCACTTGTTTGCTCTATGGTGATCACCTTCAGGTTTAAGAGTCATGAACTCTGGGAAGTGATAAGAGACTATTGTTTTGTCTTTCATTTATCTTGGGGACTGAGTTTAATAATTGACAAAAGAGTTCAAGGCTGGGTTTTGGGGGGATGGGGTTGGAGATGGACAGTGCAAAGTTACTTTTGAAATTCTTCTGTCGTGGATAACTTTTTGGATGCTGTAATTAGTGCCTGCTTGTATGCTGTCTCTGAAGAAATGAAGAGTTGGTGAGGTATCTGTCATTCCAGGAGTCACTGTTCCAAATCCTGTGGTGCCCTCACTTAAAATAATTGAAAAACTCAAATTCTTTCCTGATGCTGCCTTACCAGTTTTTAAAGAACGGTTCTTTATATTTAAACTTGTAGCAGTTCTGGAACAGATCTGATCTGATGATTGCTTGAGAATCACTGAGTATGCTCCTTGCCTCTGAAGGAGAGACTTAAATCTCATGGGAAGGGTGCCCATCTAGCAATATTTGCTGAAATCCATTCTGCCACAGGGGTTGCTGGCCAAATGAATCTGGCAGAAGGAACTTGGGGGAACTATTAAAAAGGGACTGACAAGGTAACAGTAGCTTGCTGGGCTCTTTCTTCCTCACATCTTGTGCATGCAGTTTTGCAGAGATAGGCTACATTGCTTAGGTCTGTGGCTTCAGCTTCGGTCTTTCTTAATGAAGAAAGCTTTGAAGAGCTGCATAGTTGGCTCTTAGAAGTGTGAAGCCAAGTTTGTCTTGCCAAAATTTGGATTTGAATAATTTTGATGGAGGCAGCACATCTGGAAAAGCTTTGTGGTGGGATCTGTCTTGAGTCTGCATGAATCCTATATGCATCAATGAAGGAGAACAAGGAGTAAGAGGTGTTAGTTATCTGCAGGATTCGCACTTGAGCTGTGGAAGAGGGAGTCTGAGATCCCAGGGTGGTTCTCATGAACCAGAACTCAAGAACCGTGTGTTCTGTCCTGAAGAACTTGTGGGTTTTTTCTCTTCCCCCCTGCTCTGCGATCATTTGCAGACTTTTCTCTCAGTTGGGAACTGTTATATGTTCTGAATATTTGAATAATCTTGACTAGGGAGGGGAATCAGAGGGTGTCTTACGCTTTCCTGGATGTCAAGTTGTATTTCAATGCAGGCTTCTGTGTTAGGAGCTGAAAGCATCATGATAAAACCACTGTACAGCTTGGAATAACGGTGAGTGTTGTGAAGTGCCTAAATGTAAAACACTGAATGAAAAAAGATTGGATTTCTACTGACGTAAATCAGTTAAAAGCGTACTGTGAATTAGGAGGGGAGCAAGATGAATCTTGCTGGGAATGTCTCACCTAGGAAGGTGTCATCTGGCAACTGGTCACAGCAAGAACATTTTTGCATTCCTGCACAGCTTTATTCTAGCCTAGTTGGCAAGAAGAATCTGATTCTTTTATTTCAGGGTGTTTCTCGTCCTCCCTTCCCCCTTCCCCTTGCAGGTTTATGTAATGAGATGCTTTGCCATGCCATGAATGAGCTGCAGAGTAATTGAAAAAGGAGTTTCCTGAAAGGGCAGGTTGGTTCTGGCAGGATAGGTTTGTTGCTTCCTTTGTAGCTCATTTTGGAGTTGTATTTCTGGTTTTTCATTACGTGGTTCTTGTAGCTTCAGGTCTAGTACGATTGACAGGATCAAGAGCCAGTATTCAAGAGAAGAGTAAAGCTTTTCAAGCTCGTGGTCGCCTAGCCTTGGGGAGAGGACAGAAATCTGGGATTCTAGCAGACTGCTGTTTGCCTTCCTTTCCAAAGCTAAAGGGATGCTGTGATACCCCCTAACTGTGGGTTCCCACTTGGGTTTCATTGCAGGCAGTGATTATGCCCTGAGGGCTTATCTGTGGTAAATAAACTTGTGACCTGCTCCTTAACCCACATTGTGTTTTGGAGCCATCTTCTTTTTCTCAACTAGTGTTTTTCTGCCTTGCTTTAGTTTTGTTTAGCCTGAAAATAAATAATGACTACTTCAGTAGGGAGGCTTCACAAAGATGCTTATTTGTGTGTGTTAAACTTCATGCCTTGTTACTGCTTTCTAGTTTGTGAACTGGCAAGCTAAAAGGCTGGATTTTGTCATTTTCATTCTAGCTGGATTATAGCATGAATTTGATTGTATTTACAGGAGGAGAACCTGCGTATCAGGTTCTAACTTGCACAGGAAAAGTGCTAAAATGGCTTTTTAAGATAGAGCACTGAGGAAGCCTACACGATTTATGTAGCAGTTGCCATTTAGCTGTAAATCCTGGGCCTCTAAATACCGAGGAGATGGTCCGAATGCTGTGATGATGCAGTTTAGTGCTGGCACAGTTTTGGTGTAGTTTTTCCTTTAAATGGGTGTGTCAAGATTATTAAAAAAAGCCGAAGTGTTTGGGCACTGATAAGCGGCCGTGCGGAGGGGAGAGGCTTCCGCTAAACACGGCTGCAGCCCATAAAGGGTGATTTTTCCATGTTCCTATTAGATGTGACTTCTGTAATCTGTCTGCACATGAGGGGCTTTTGAAGCAGTTCATAAGGGCAAGATTACAAATGATCTTCAGCAATGAGAGATGGCAGATGTCTTTTCTCTTCTGACACACAGTTCCTGTGTGCAGGCAGTTAATTCACTGAGGTGAGCTGATTCCCCGTTCAGCAGTCACTTGTCCTGCACTGCTCAACAAAGGAGATTAAATTTGTTGTGAAAGATCAGCTTGTGGAACTCTAACGTGTAGAACAGAGTTTGAAGACTTGGGGATAGCAGGACGTGTTGATTACTTGCGGTGACTTCTGTTTCCATTGAAGGATAGAGGATCCTTCTATCTATAGAGTGTTCAACCACTTAGGTCTTTACAAATCTTAGAATCAGAGCATGGTCTGGGAAGGGACTTCAGAGATTATCTAGGTCTGTCCTGCCGTGGGCCAAGGCAAATCATCGTAAAGACCTAGCCACCTGATTTGCGTGTGTCCCCCCTTAATCACTCTCTTTCGGTAAGCTGCGCCCCTCGGAGATGTGAGCACAGTGAAGGATCTGGAGCTGTATGCAGTGCTTTGAGGATCTTGATGTGGTTTAAAGGTATCGATATATAGAGTGGAAGTGAAGTGGGTCTCCGTTTGACATGTAGGGATAATCAGTTACAGAGGAGTTCACTGACAGGGAAAAATTTGTTTTGTGTTTTCTTTCCTCAATGCAGGATACTCTTCGTAAGAAATTGGTGTAGATGTTACTAATTGCCTGTGGCCAAGAGGTAATCTTTGGGAGATGTGGTGTTATTCTTTCTTTTTGCTTATTTATGCTGTTTCCTAAGCTGCTTTTCACGTTGTGTTACCAAAGTGAAAGAATGGCTAAGAATAGAGGAAGTGAGTTCAGTGGTTTCCATTTCCAGCACAGCATACCATTGACAGCTTGCATCTGCCACAGGCCTGAGATGGTTTGAAGACAGATGAAGGTGTTTCTTTCCTTCCAAGTCTGAGAATGGGTGGGTTTGAATTGAATTGAAGCTGATTTTAAGCTTTTGATAGTCATGAATTTTCAAGCAATTCACTTTTATGGTTGACTTGATGAGAACAAAGCCACGTGAGGTTTTCACTTACCTATTTTTCCTCATGCTTTACATTAAAGTTCTCCAGGTTCTCACTAAAAATGGCAATGAGTTTTGGCCTTATCAGATGAGAGGTTTCTCATGAAGGGTATAACAGAGGTCACATCCCATTTAAGGATAGCAAAGCTAAGCTCGTTTTTGCTGCCTGCTGAGTAGAAACGCTTCTAAAGTGTGTATCATACAGTTACAATAAATGCAACGAAATACCTACTTCCCTTACATTTGAGTCTTGAGCAGGACTGCAGGGTAGCATCAGAGTTCCGTTCTCGAAGTAGCAAGGGTGTGCACAAGAGGGAGAAAAAGATGTTGACAGGTTCTACTGTTGTTTTAAATGTTTGCAGGTTCATTTTCTTGTGATTCTTTATAAGCAGCAATGGCTCTGCACCTGTGCCTTCATTAACTACCAACTATTTACGTAAGTACACACGCACATGCCTATGGCACTGCTGGTGTAACTTCAACTGAAACAGGATTTAAACATAAAATTGGCAGGGGGATGTGGGGAGGAGCTCCAGGAATTAAAATCAGCATCTACCTGTGGTGGCTGTGTTGTAAAAAGTGAAGTGTTCCTCATGCAGGTAAAATATGGAAATATATGTAATGTATGTGACTGTATATTGTTATATATCTGCATGGTGTGTAATTAATATGCATATGTATATAATATCAGTCTGAAACTACATGCAGGTAGTGTATGGAAAGATACTCACCTAAGAAGAAAGTATCTGTTGAGTATGACGTTAAGCACTTCAGTGGACCATCAGGTTCACCAATCTTACTGCCTCTTAATTTTATTTTTGGGGGGTCTCTGAATGGAAGAAAAACTTTGAGGTACTTTGTTATCTGAGAACAGGTACATGAATGGATTGATTAGCTGTGATTTCAATGTGTTCAACCCAGGTGCTGTATTTGGTAAGAATCAGATAAATGCTGAGAGTAAGCAAAATGTGGTTAACTTTTAATGCCTTTTATTGACTTTCAAGTGTCTTTTTTACTCATTGTATTTCAAGTATTCTTTCTCAAGATAATAAAAGGTACCTTAGAGATTTTATAGATAATAAAGTAGGCCTCATAATTGCTCTTTAATTTTATTGTTAGCCATAATTCAGAGGGTGCAGACGGTGGGACTTAAGAGAAATGGTGCAGTGCATGCTGGCTTCAGCAACAATGCTGGCGTACATTTCTGATCTGGCACTTTGTTTGCTGATGTAACTGAGAGGCTGCACAACAAATTAATTACTGGGGTATTTTTTTGATCCTGGTTGTGTTTAGTTTGAATGTCTGGCCATAACATAACCTCTTTCCTTGAACCTTTCTGTAAGGCAGCTCTTTTCGTTGTAGTTTACCTCTGAATTCTCCCTTTCTCTGAAGATCAGGCTTTAGAGAGCAGTTGCTTGAAATGGCAGTCCTTGAAACACCAGGTAATGCTGATAGCTTCCAAAGATACCAGTATGTGGTAGTGGATACGTGAAAAACAGACAAGTAGACATTCTAGAGTTCTCTTACCAACATTGTATAACACCGTTTGAGCTCTTTATTGCATCTTTATCTAATGTGTATTTGAATACTGGCTCTCAGTGTAAGTGAGCTAGTCTGTAGTACTGCTACAGTTTTAAAGAAACTTCTGTCCAAATAAGACCTAGGAGATGCTTGACAATCCAGAGTATCCTAGCATTTCTGGGTCAGGTTTTAGAAACACTGTTGTAAGACAACAGGAATGATTTTCTCACTTTGACAGACTATTTAGAGATCTCCCAAGACTATGTTAAATTACCTGCTTTGGGGGATCTGGAGGATCCTGGGTTTGGTTTTAGATACAAGGCTTTCGTTCAGTCTCTGTCTAGGATTCTTTGAAGCTTTGTGTTTTCCACCAGTTGTACTTGGTGTCCCTTAATGAAATTCATTAATGACCCTTCTTAGAAGACTTGTTTCTGTAGAAGAGCTGTCCTGCGGCCGGAGCCTGAAGCAGTCTCACGCACTCCGGTGTGTATCATTACGTGTCTGTATGCTCTTGGAAGTTAAGATATTCAGTGCACTTTAACTCTGTTTCAAAGGAAGAAGGCATACTTTAGAGAACAGGTATGTGAAAGGGTCAGAGATGAGGTGGTGTGTCAGCCAGCCCGTCCGTCCTGTAGCAGGATGCAGCCCCAGGACATTGCTGCGTAGCTGTGTTTACTAGAATCAAATGAAAATGCTTGTGTAAGCTGTGTTAGCAGAATGCTTGGTACAACTACTGCAGGTATGCTGGCAAAAATGACACTGTAGTGGTGTGGGGGTTTTTATTTGGGGCTTCTGTGCAGGTGGTTGAACTAGATGAGCCCCTGAGGTCCTTTCCAGGCCGAGTGTGTGGACGTGCATATGTATGAACACATGCAGTCATGGCATGTGGTTGGATAAGAGAAGAGGAGAGATCTTGCTGATCGCTAGCACAGGCTGTATCATGCTGGACTGGTGAAATGGTGGACTTCCTAAACAATGCAGAGGGCTTGTATTGTCACGCTGGTCCCGTTACTCATGCTGGTGAGATTGAAGCTGGCATGTGAATGTGTCTGTGCTTGTCGTGCTTGGTGCTGCTTTTGTCTGTGGAAGCAGGCATAGGGAGGGGAAGAATAGGAGACTTTCTTCCTAATTTGTCCACTTCTAGGTGTTATCTTCAGAGTGGTGATGATGGAGTCTATACACTGTCTATTGTCTTGTTACTGAAAGACATGACTCCCATAGAAACCAGTGTTTATTTAAAAACCCCACCAATTCTTCATGTAGGCAGCTTTCAAAGCTTCTAAACCTTCACCCACTGAATGTAAGATCTGTGAAAGAACAGGGAGTAACAATGGGTGTTTTGCTCAAGAGTGTCCATAGTGTTGGAAATCCTAATTTCTACCATATTAGAAGCTCAGCTGGCAGCTGTGCTGCAAAAATGTATTGCTATGTGTCCAAGGCGTGTATATACACACACTTTGATTTGTATAAAGTATGTTTCCATCATTTTCTATACTAGGAGGAGGAGGATGGGCATTACTGCATTATGTAAATGTATGTGTGTTAAAAAGTAGTCTTTGAAAGTCTTTTAAAGTTTGGCATTTTGGGGGTTTGTTTTAAATTAGTTGTAGAAAAAAAATTCCTGTAGAACAGTAGTCTGAAAGACAATGAATGAAGAAAGGTGAAAGCTGAGCTGTTTGAAAATGCAGTCTTTGAGTTATGGAGTGTTCTGAATTTGAAGCCTTTCCACAGGATGCTGTCTCAGTATTAGCCATGGCTGGTCAGAAATATTTGCTCTTCTGCTGGAGTGTCCTTCAGTCCCTTGTCAGCCTTGGTGAATAAGAGGAGCTGTGAAGCTGACTTTGCTTGTTGGGTGAGGATTCTGTCAGAGTAGAAAGATGTGACTCCTTCCTCCAGTAGTCCCACACAGGTTGTTCTCTGTTCCACCTTGCCCTCCCAGGGATCTGCGGTGTGGGAAGGCCAGCTGTGCTCATCTCTCCCTGTACTCCAGCACTCCCATGTAGTGGCTTTAGGAGTTGGAAGTTCTGAGTTACTGGCGTAGCTTGCAGGAGAGTCTGGAATTCTCTGCTTAAGGCTTCTTCCCAAGCAAAAAACCCAAGTGTCGTCCTTCAACTCCATCAAGCATTTGTGAAGGGGGTTGTATTAGCTGGCTATGCCTGGGACTAAATTACTTCTATCTGTCTGGAGGTGTTTTAAGGGATTTCGCCTCAAATGGCCAACTGTTAGCATGAATGATTGGTGGAATTCTAGGCTTCAGATTGTGTCTTAAAACTAAATTTTTGTGAAAATGGGTTCATGGGAAGTTTTGCCAATCTTGTCTTTTAGCTCTGTTGTTTCTTGAGGGGGTGTCTGGTTATTGTAAACGGGGAAATATCAGGTAATTATTCTTTATTGCAGGTAATGTAGTTTAGGAACACATTTGGTTAGTAGCTGAATGCCAATTCAGCAGCTTGGCAGCAGCTGGGTGGCACTCACTGCTGCTTTTGCTCCACTTGTCCCTACAAGAATTGTTTGAAACACATCTGAAAATGGGTTTTAAATTCAAACTTATTGAAAGATTATTACTTTTTAATCTTTTTATTTGCTTTATGTATTTGTTCATCTTTGAGATCTTTCACTGCATCTGTCAGCAGAACAAAATTTTCTGCTTAATTATTTCCCCAATGATTATTTTTTGCCCTTTTTTTCTTTTTTTTTTTTTTTTTTTCTTTAAATGGAGCAGAACAGCACTGAGCTCAGTGTAGACAAAGGAGAAATTCCTCATTCTTCCTGCTTAAATACGGTGCTCAGGAGCAGCAGTGTGCCTGTATATTCACAGCCTAACTCCACAGATCAGCATGAATCTGCCATGCTACCTTATGTCCCCTCCTCTTGTGAGAGCACAAATGACAGCTTGGTAGATATGAGTGGTGAACTGATTCAGCTGAAAATAAACCTGACAAATCAGATGGTGAACTCTCAGCTAAATCTGTTTCCACCACATTGTGGAATAAGTTCTGGTTATGGTAGAAGGGAAGAAGCTACAGTAAGGGCCAGTATAGGAACCAGCCTGTCCATTTTGGACTGGCTTTACGTAGTGATGTATTTCTTTCATTCCCAGTCAAGATTTTCATACCCATTTGCAACAACGCCAGTGTAAAGATGTTTGATAACTATTTTGCTATATAGAGTAATCTGTGCCTTGGGTTGAGTGTTTGCATTTGCCAAAACTGTTACTGCTTTTGCTGGTTCTGAGTTTTGGAGTGTGTAAAAGATCTAAAGCAAAGCATCTCCCATGTTTTCAGACTTTGCAATTGAATCAGAGGGCTTTTGGAGCAGATATTTCTTGATCAAAGATTAATTTGTGCTGTGAGTTGCCTAGTCCTGGCAGCAGTAATGTGTTTAATCCTGTTGCTCTGCAAAGCTGGCCTATTCTCTTAGCATATTCACCTTACCTCTTTAAAACACTTTTCATTAAACTCTCTTACTGTGCTCTGAAAATTGGTGTTCCTAAACTGGAGCGAGTTACCTGCATCCTTCAGAAGCCACTGCTGTGGTTTTTGGATACACAAGGTTCTCTAAGGAGCCGTGTGGCATGCTTTATCTTGAAGGCAAAATGAGAATTTGCTTCCTTTTTGTTTCCCTCCTGACTCCTTGAATGGAGCTGAGAAATTTAAAATATTTGCATAATAATCAGTCTGTTGATCTGAAGAGTTGTGGAATGGTTTGTGTTGAAAGGACCTTGAAGTCCATCCATTTCCAACCCCTGCCTTCAATAGAGCAGCTTGCTCCAAGCTCCATCCAACCTGGCCTTGAGCACTGCAGGGATGGGGCAGCCACAGCTTCTCTGGGCACCCTGTGCCAGTGCCTCAGCACCCTCACAGGGAAGAACTTCTACATAAGAGCTCATCTACATCTCCCATCTGGCAGGTTAAAGTCATTCCCCTTGTCTTGTCCCTGCAGGTCCTGATGAAGAATCAACTAGGTTGGAAAAGGCCTTTAAGGTCATCAGAAGTAGGTAACCAGCAGAGATTCCAAGCCAGGTGTCTTTAGCAGTGCTCTGTGACCTGGTGCTTGGCTCCTGTTTTTAAGGTGTGTTTGGGTGATCCCAGCCAGTTCAGATCAGTGCCCCTGGGTTCAGTACACTCCTCAGTTCTGCTCCAGCCTTCTTAGTTCTTCTTTGAACAGCTCAGTCCCCTTTGCTGTACATTCTGTCAGCAGTTTAAGCTGCCCCAAAGGTGTCTGATCTTACCAGATCTAAGGATCTACCAGTGAGTACTGGGTAGTGCAGTGTTCTCACTGTATCACTGAGTAGGATGCTTTGTCTGCCCCAGGCTGCCAGCCAGGTGGAAAGCTCGGCCTTTTCTGCCTGGGTGATGATAGCGGTGCTTCTGTGCCAGTAACTGCATTCCCAAAGTCTTCTGAATTACTGCACTGATAGGATTAATGCTAGGAGCAGCAATATTCTTTTGTTTTAAAGTGATGTTGTGTGTGGGGAAGTGAAATGAGGTTTGTACCTGCCTCCCTCCCTGGTGAAGCTCATTTACCTTTGGCATGATTGCACAATGTATGTTCTGTAACTAAGAGCTGGATTAGAAGTTAATGTGCAGGAAATAAACCTACCTGATGTGTGCCTTCGAGTGACGATAAATCTGGGTGATGTGCTGCTTGGGAGGTCATGAGGGCAAATAACTTGGAAGTAAATAAGTAACTTGTGTATCACCCTCCCCTTTTTCTTTTCTTTTCTAGAACCATAGAGCAGACCCAGAAGAACTATTCACAAAACTCGAACGCATTGGAAAAGGCTCCTTTGGGGAGGTCTTCAAAGGAATTGATAATCGGACACAGCAGGTGGTAGCTATAAAAATCATAGACCTTGAGGAAGCAGAAGATGAAATAGAAGATATACAGCAAGAGATAACTGTTTTAAGTCAGTGTGATAGTCCTTATGTAACAAAATACTACGGATCATATTTAAAGGTAATGTACTGCACAAAGAATTGTTCTGAATGCCACTAGGGAAGTATTCTGGAATTGAGGAAGAGTTACCATGCAACTGCCTTTTTTTCTAAGCAGGTCCTTGTTTTTCTCTGAGCAGAGCTTTTCAGTGTGTTTTGCTCCCGTTGCTGCTTGCACAAAATGGCTAGGGGAGGAGCAGAGTTGGTAGAGGATTCCTCTTGCCATTGCTGTTGCCTTTGGACTTTGGTTTTTTGTCCTTCCCCTACAATCCTTACCACAACCTTGTGGCTTTTGTAGGGAAGAAAAAAAATACTTCCAGGACCATAGGAAAAAAAACCCCACATTGTCTGATATGGAAAGAAACCCTGCACCATGTAAGAATGTGCTGGTTATTATGCAGCAGAGCAGGCCTGAGACAAAGCAAAACCGACATCAGTAGAGTTAAGTGTGAATGTGATCTGAGGGATCGCTTAAAAACAAGCAAAAATGAAAACCTACAGGAGTCCAAAATGTTGACTTAAGTCTTTCCAGCTAGCAGAACTGTCCAGGTGTAGATGACTGTTTCAGTAGTATCTTGGTCCTGTTTTTTTTCTTAAGCTAGATTTATCCTTGGTCGCTAACACTAGATCTTTTATCCCTCGGGGGAGAGAGTGCATTAGCTTTGTTAAAGGTGCAAAGTAGCTTTTATGCAGCTTTTTAATTTTTAGCAATAACAGGCATTTTGGGAGTTGTATCTGCTTTTTTTACTAAATTGCTGTATATATATTTTCTAACTTTTTATTAGTTAATACTCTGAGAATGGCAGCCAGCCAGAGTATTTAGCTCTACAGTATAGTTGTGTACCAAATGACTGTATAATTAAAGGTTAAAGAAGGTTGAGGTTAAATTATGAAAATAAGACATCTCAGTTCTTTTACAAAGCGAAGTCCTAGTGCTGCAGAGATTAATAGCAGTTTGCTGTGGATGTCAGTGGTCCGAAGATCCCATTCAAAGTGGTCACATAGGTTTATCGGTAAATAGTTCTACTTACAAAGATCACTGAAAATATTCCAAGAAGCAGCTCTTAAGATAGCTGCCAAAAAGAGCATCAGCACACAGTAAGTAGAAGATATGTAAAAATAATGTAAAAATACAAGTTTTCTTACTTTTGCGCCTTCATTTACAGGAAGACAAAATACTTGAGCCAGTCTGCCCTCTTTCAGCTCAGGCTTATGGCACAGAAATAGTTTACTACAAAGTATGAATCAGACATGCAGCTTTCTGTGGAGCTCTGGGAATGCTGCTAGAAATGATGTTGAGTTTTGCACTGTTTGAATCAAAGAGACTTTGTCTTTTCGTGACTATACAAAAGCAAACACTCAGTGCAGAGTCATTCAGGTGGTCTACAGCACTGATACTTCTTAGTTGAGTGTCCTGGGTTCAGCAGTAGCAGTCATTTTTCTCCTTCTCAGTAGCTGGTGCAGTGCTGTGGTTTTGACATTCAGCCTGGGAACAGCACTGATAACACTGATGTTTTTAGCTGCTGCTTAGAA
>JAOEHY010033396.1:0-20576 GCA_025447955.1 Psilopsiagon aurifrons
GGCGGAGCGCGGCTGTCACTTGGGCTGCGCCGCTGCCCAGGGCAGGGGGCGGGAGAACCGGCCCGGTCCGGCAGAGAGGCGGTTCGCCAGGTGCTGCCCGGAGTTTGCCTCCCGCCGTGCGGAGCGGGCGGGTCTGGCCGGCTCGGCTGAGGGGCGCGGCGGCGGCTGAGGAGAGTGTGGTGCGGAGTGGCGGCGGTGAGTAACTTCCCTGCTCCACTGCCGTGCCGGGCGGCTCAGCCGCCCTCCTCTCGGCCGGCGGTGGCCGCACCCCGGCTTCTCTTCTGCCGCGGCCCGGGGGCTGCCCGCGGAGGTGGCGGGGCTGGGCCTGCTGCGGCTGCCGGGTCGCGCCGCAACAAGTACGGGAGAGGAGCCGGGACTGAGCTGCGTGAGCAGGGTCCCTGCCCCGGAGCTCTGGCGGGAGCGGCCCTGCGAGGGGAGAGCGGCGATTCCAGCCGACCTCCGTGGAAGAGCGGGTGCGGCTGCGAGTGGGTCTCTGCCTGCCGGCGGTGAGCGAGGGCTGCGCCCGGAACCGCGGCGAGCGCGGGCGGTGGGGCCGCTCTACAGGCGGCTGTGCTCCGAGTCCCCGAGCGCACCTCCGGTGCTGCCGGGAGGCTCGGTTAACGGAGCGGCTGCCTGCGAGGGAGTCAGGTTACTGCGGGTGGGGGAGGCCGGGGAACAGCTGCGAGCGAGCCCCTGCTGCAGGGGCTGGTTTCACGTTGTGTGTCTGAGAGCTGCGCCAGAGCAGCCCGGTGCTGCCTGTAAAATGTCTCTGAGCCCCGTGTGGTTAGTTGGCAGCTATTTCGAAATATTAACTCCGGTCCTCGCTGCTCTGACCCAGGCGCGCTGGGTTTTTTTCCCCTTTTGTTGGCTCTTATCCCTGAAAACGTGGTTACAGTACTTACAGATTCGTGTCTTTGCAACTTTAGCAAAGCATACTTTTAAATTGTCGTTGCTCATCGGTCAACTGATTGAGAAAGCAGTTGCTGGAGCGGTGGTAGTGAGGAATCTGACAGTTGTCAGATCTTGTGAATTTTCTGTCTGTTGTAATGCAGAGAGCTGATTGTTTACTTCTGTAGAAATCCATTATTAAGTACTTCTGAGCTTCGTTTAATTCCTTTTTTAATTACGTGATATTGTGGGTTTGTATTTGTCTCCATGTGCAAAGTAAAAAATTTCTATTGGGGATTAGCTTTGGGGTATGTTTGAAAGTCCCTGGAAGTAAATTTCAAATCATAAATGCTTTTGAGCTTCTGTTAGAAGAGAACCTGGTCTGAGCTCGGCTCTCATTAAACAAAGGCTTTCAATTACTTTTTGTTTTTTTTTTATTCCTCTGCCCAATTCCTTTTGGCTTCACGATGCTTTAGTCTAAGCTGCAATCCAGCAGCAGATCAAGGAGGCTTAGGGAGAAACATCAGATGGTTTTGGTTAGTGTCCCTACCACTTGGAAAGTAAACATGATAGTACCATATGCTGCCCTGACTTTATTAAAACACATGTCCTCAAAATGGGAACAAGGTATATCAGTGCACGTTCTAGAGTCATAAGATTTAATATCGTCCTTTATAATTTCCTCTTTATCTGTCTAAATTAAAAGATTACCGAGGGAGGAATCCTTTTTCCTGAGCATAGTGCAGTATGAAATTATTAGCTCCAAATTCAACAGCTGCAGTGAACACCACTGTTCCCAAGTAGATTATTTTCTTAATAATAATAATAAAACCCTAATGCAATGTTAAGTTTTGAAGTGCTTGTGTTATTACAATTCTAAAATCTCTGCATATTGTGGGAGGGGAAACATAATTTTACAATGAGAGTTTTCAGTGCTGAATTTTTGACTCTACTGACCAATAACTCTGCCTGGTGACTTCAGCAAGAGAGGCCAGGGCCTTGGACTTGGATCTGAGATTTGCAAGCATAGTGTGATTTCCTTTTATGGGACTTCAGTTATTCAATCAAAACTAAATTAAGCTACATTTTAGGGACAAAACTGTACAAGGGGATCATAAGCTGATGATAGAGTGGAAAAGTACTGTTCTCTTGTAGGGTTAGGTTAAAAAATAAGCTTAATAAAACCTGTCATGCATAATTACAGAAATGCTTGCTTTGACATTGCAAGCTTTGGCATTTGTTTCAGGTCTGCTGTCATTGAAGCCCTGATGACCTTGGTGAAACTTTGTTTTTTCATAAGGCTTTACTTGCCCTTGAACAGCCTGTCCATCTCGATTTCAGTATATATTTATGGGCCTGCATCACTGAAAACCGTCAGGATGTTTTAGCTGCTAGTTAAAACTGTCTACTTGAAAATACTTCAAAATATCCCCCTCTTTTTGTAATCCGATTTTTATGTACTCTTAAAAAATGTCTTAATACAGTTGAAAGCGACTGTGAAGAAGTGATACCAACCATATCAAAGTGAAATATATAAAGATGTGATTGTACTAGATGCTGGATTAATGTAAGTTATTGTCTCAGAATAGCGAAATTATTCTTGTTTAAAGAGCTAGTACACATTAAGAGCTGTAACTAATAAGAAAACAGCATTCACTTGGTGTTAAAAGGCACCAGAGGAAATTAGTTGCCTGTTTGATGCAGCAGTGGCTTGTCTCTGATACGTGAGAATTCTTTATTGATTTGCTTTGTGAAGGCAATTTTAATGTCACACACTGAACTGCATGCTGCTTGATTTCTTTATTAGGTCAATAAAGTTTGTTACAGATTGTATTGCCTTTTAAAGATGAAAATTCTTTTAAATACCATGATCAAATTATGTAATTGTTGGGTCATGATGTCTACAGAGCAATAAAAATAATATGTGGTGTGTGCTTTTTGTGGTTTTTTTGGCCCTGATTCTGCAGATGTTTGTGCTTACATATGTTTCGTTTTAAATGGCCAAGTGTTCCTTTTGGAATTAGTGGATCTGTTCTTAGGCTTAATGTTAAGCCTGCATGTAAATGTTTTCAGGGTCAGGATTTATGTTCGCAAAGTTCATGGGATAAACCTGCTGTGTTTTCATACTGACTGTTCGGTATTCTGTATGTAAGTAGCTGACTTCTGCTTTGGATCTGGGAACTGGTTTATCTACTGACATGTATGGATATGCTCCCAGCTGTGCTTCTGCTGTGTTACAGGGGGTAGCAGTGCTGTACCTCAGCTGACTGCATCCTTGCAATGTGATTTGCAGTACTACAGGTGCCTATTTCATTTCTAAACTATTTTGGGTGATATGAATTTGCATAGATATCAATCCTTTACATTTTCATGGATGCTTATTTTCAGCAATTATATATAGGTGATGTTAGTATTACAAGTAATTTGGGGTCTGGAAGGCGGAATCTCTTGCTGAGTCTCTCACACTGAGCTGTGCATTAGATGGTGAAAACAAAGGCTTAAGTACACAGATGTTTGATGCAAGATCAGGTAACTTGTGAACATGCAAGATTTTAAATAGTTTTTCTTTTCTGTGATTTTATTTTTTCCACCCAATTAATGGGAAATACTTTTATTTAAAAAACGGAAACTTGGGATGACATAGCTCAATATTTGCAGCCTACAAAGATGTTAAACAATGAAGGTTCCAATACCAACCCCTTTGGAACACCACTTGTCACTGGTCTGTACTTGGACATTGACTCATTGACCTCTGTTCTTTGAGTGTGACCATTCAGGCCAATTCCTTATCCACCAATTGGTCCATCTGTCAAATCCATCCAGTTTAGATTTTGTCTGGATGTGTTTAGATTGTCTCTGGATGTTGTGTGGGACAGTGTCAAACACTTTGTATAAGTCCAGGTAGATATCAGTCACTTTCCTCTTGCTAACCAACTCTGTGGGCCCATCATAGAAAGCCACCAAATTTATGAGGCATGGTTTACCCTTAGACAAGCCATGTTTGCTGTCACCAGTCACTTTCTTATTGTCCATATGCCTTAGCATAGTATCCAGGAGGATCTGCTCCATGATCTTGCGGAGCACCAAGTGAGACTGACTGGCCTGTAGTTCACCAGGTCTTCCTCTTTTTTTTTTTTCCTCTATTTAAAAATGAGGGTTATGGTTCCCCTTTTCCAGTCAGTGGGAACTTCACCATATTGCTGCAACTTCTCATATATGATGGATGGTGGCTTAGACACTTCATCTGTCAGTTCTCTGTCAGAACCTTTGGATGCATCTCTTCAGGTCGCATGGACCTGTGCACCTTTGGGTTCCTCAAACCTGATCTACAGTCCCTGTGTTTGCCTTTTATGACTTGCGCAGTGTGGCTGGAGCACTTGCTGGTGAAGGCTGTGACAAAGAAGTCCCTTAGTACCTCAGCCTTCCCTATATCCTAGGTAACAGGTCTCCTGTTTCCCTTTGAAGAGTGCCCGCATTTTCTCTCTTCTTCCTTTCATCAGCATACTTGTAGAAGCTTTTCTTGTTACTCCTGGTGTCTCTGGTCAGGTTTATTTCTGTCAGGGCTTTGGCTTTTCTAACCTGATCCCTGGCTGCTCAGACAATTATCTGTGTTTCTGCCAGGCTACCTGTCCTTGCTTCCAGCCTCTCTAGGTTTCCTGTTTGTGTTGTAGTTTCTCCAAGAGTTCCTTGTTCATCCATGTAGGCCTCCTGGTGGTTTTGGACTTTGTCAGGATACATCACTCTTGAGCTTGGAGGAGGTGTTCCTTGAATGTTAATGTGCTTTCTTTCCCTCCACGGCTTTATCCAATGCTACTCTACTAAACAGAACCCTAAAGAGACCGAAGTTTGCTCTCCTGATGTGCAGGGTAATGATCTTACTGTGTACCTCTTCACTGTTTTAAGGATCTTGAACTCCACTGTTTTCAGGGTCACTGCAGCCAAGGCTGCTCTTGAGCTTCGTGATCCCCACCAGCTCCTCCTTGCTGGTGAGAACAAGGTCCAGCATGGCGCCTCTCCTTGTTTACTCTGATGTCACTTGCAGAAGGACGTGGTTCTATATTTTGTTGTAGAGAGATGTCACAATTACTGTGTGATGAGGTGTGCAGAACTCTTATGAAGAACTCTTTATTGTAGAGCAAAATGCAGTTTTATCAAGGAGTATAATATATGAGCTGATCCAATTTAAAAATGTGAATGGCAGTAATAAACAGTTCTAGATAACGAAGAAGGAGCTATGACTTTTCTTTTTCCTATCAATAGAGCACAAGGGAAGTGGTGTGTGTTAAAGGAGAATCTAAGTGTGTTTGGGCAAAGAGAAGAATCCACTAGTTGCAGAAAGGCAAAGCAGGGGTTTTGGATCAGATTGGTTGGCATAGTGTAGTGCTGTCAGACATTATTCAGCACAGCGAGGAAAAAGGAGCAACAAGCTCTGTATTGGCATATTCTTTGCAGTGGCAGTGATTCTGAAGTGTGCTACAGACTGTGCTTCTGACCCCAAACCCCTGAGGTAACACTGCCATGATGTGTTCCTATGACCACTTCCAAAGAGGTTGCACAGGCCCAGTGGAAGGTACGAGGATGCTGGCATTGTGCATTCCTGAGGGTTGGTTGGTTAGAAAACAATCAGGAATAAGTGCAGTTTATTATTGGGTTTAAGTCAGTGTTCCTATATCTTGACACTTCTGTTGATTCTTGCAGTTGTACTCATTGTGTAGATTTTCTTTGTACACACTTTTTGCTTGAATCTGAGCTCTCCTCCACGGAGAACCCTCTCTTAATGCAGTGTCAGTTTCAAAATTTTGACCTGGAAGGCCAAAGAATGTTAGTGATGGAAGATTTTAAGCTCTTACCTAACTGTGCCTTGCCTTGCTCTTCATATGAGTGCTAATCCTTGTTTCTGAGTGCACACATAGGAAAAAGAAAGCTGGTGCAGCAGAGGTTTTGGCAGAACAGAAGCAAATGGAAATTCAAGCAAAGCTAAAGGAGGTGAAATGTCACTGCCTTGTGTACCAAAACCAGTTTGTGGAAAGTGGTTTTCAGTGGTTGCTATATTGTACTTGGATAAACTGTCATGTTCTGCCACAGGAATGCTGTGTTTGCTTTGAAAGGACCAACCCATGGGGATTTTTTCTGACACAAAGCAACTTTTCAGAGTCTAGGTGTGTTGTGATTTTTCTGGCTATCAGGTTTTGGTTGGCATTACTGAACAGTCTTCATTGCAGAAAGAAGCTTGGCTGGCAGCAGCAAGCCTTTTTTTGTTGAAGCATTTTACTCTGTCATAATGTGAATGCGCTTTTGTCTGTGGACCTTTTACTAGTCCCTAGATTAAATGGGCTGTGTCAGCACGATACCCTTATGGCAGTAGATGAGAGCCTATACTGGAGTTTTCTGTGGGTGCAGCAGTGTCATTCAAATCATTCCCCTAACTGTCATTGTTACCTGGTACACCAGCAAAATCAACCAGAAAACCCACAACCCCCACAGGGCCCTTAAGTTAACCATGTTTTGACTTCAGCACAGTTGTTTTTCCCACTGCCGCCTTGTCAGTCTGTGCAGAACAGTACATTCGAAGTCCATCTTATGGCTGGGTAACCTATATATAGGGCAAGTCACATTTCAAGGAAGACACTGGAGATGTTAATATCTGTATATGCCTCATGGATAGTGCAGTGAATTTCTGAAATAGATTATATTCTTTAATATGGACCATATGAAGTTGCTTCTACTCCTCCTGGAGGTTAAAAGTCATCAAAGAAAAAAAAAACAGCTATTGCCACTTCATGTGGAGGAGGATGCCTTATTGTTACTTACAAGTTCATGCATTTATTTATCAACAGCTCACCCTTCCTTGTGTTCTCGGCTCTCTGTATTAGATCTGACCTATACCATCATTTTCTCCCATATATTTTTTTTTAACCAAGTTTACAATTTCTTCGTAACCAGACTGAAATAACTGTAAGTGGAAGTTGATCACACTACATCACAAGACCACATAGATGTGTTGTATAAACTTTCTGGTCATGTTCAAAGAGTTCGCTATAAACCCTTGTGTGATCATACAGATGTAACTATCTTTGGTACAGTGTGTATGCAACATAGCTATCTTCCAAACCCTTGCTGCTCCCTGAGGCTGTTTTGACTATTAATTGAAGTAAGCTGGTTTTTAAACTTAAAAAACCCCTTTTTTAGTCAAGCTTCCTGTGGAGCAGGTTGGGGAGGATTTCCTTCTGTCTGGCCTCTTTTTCCTGTCACTGTGTCTTTTTGCTGTAGAGGGGTCTTTTCAGTGCTTTATTGTTAATGACAGAAGCTAATGAAAACTCACTCAGTGAATTAGTAAAATAGTTCCATGTCTGTGCTACGTCTTGCATTTATGTTAATTAAAATTAGTACAAGTCAATTCCTGGGCTGTTTTTACAAGTAGTTCATTACAGCTGTCATTGCTGCTTCTAATGAAGATTGAGGTTTTAAAAATCACAGGGTTTCCTACCTTATACTAAACTAGTATAAAATGTTATTTGTTCAGTATTGAATGCCTTCAGAGTTTAGGCTCGCTTAACTATTTTAATTGCTTTTAAATGTTAAGGTAAAGATAATCTCATCCAGGTTATATTAAGCTAAAAATGTAGATGTGTTTGTGTACTCATGGATCTGTCATGCATTTCATCCGAATGTCTTAAAAAGATGTTAGATCTTTCATTGCAAAATGTACACATTACAAAGCTTCATAAGAATTCAGTGACAACCACCAAATGTGTTTGTTTCCAATCATCAGTAACAAAAGATATCTTTCTACTTTTCTGGTAAAATAACCACTCTTCATTCTTGTTATCTGGGGGATCACTCAGCGTGTCTGTTCAGCACTGATATTTTTATATTCTATAGCTTCTGATACGTGCTTGTCTGTAGCTGGAAGTGACATGAACTGAATTTGGCTTCACTGCATGTACAGCAGCAAATATACCCATTGTAGTGTGTTTATACAGCATGGGCATGTGCTGCATAAATAATACATTTTTGTTGCGTGGAGGGGTTTTTTTCAGACTTTGAAGTTTTGACTGATAGCTGCTGACTTACCTATTGACTGTGGCTCTCCTGCTTTCTGCGGGGAAATATCTTTCCAGTGAAGCAAAAGTGAAGGTGATTCAGTGGTGGTAAAAAGGAGAGTCAGCAGCACACCTTCTCTGTGCACTTGACCTGAGCTGTCTTGCCATGTAAGCAGAAAAAGAGAATCTGTGGGAAAATTAACACCAAAGTGAGCGGTAATGCAGAATTTGGGGTTACTGGAGTGTGAAATGAAACTGTTACAGTTCTTTCTTCTTCAGTAAGGGATGTGTGCTGTCGACTAGCAAAATACTGTAGAAGTGTAATGCTTTCTAAGTCATATTTTGAAAAGTTGGAAATCTGTGGAGCCAGGAAATGTTCAGAACTAAGTGTCACACCACTGTGAAGTGGAAGATACTTGAAGAACTTCTGGGCACAGCTTGACATGTTACCTCCTACAGATGATCAGAACCGTATGGATTTCACAACAGGTGTTGTTTGGTCTCCAGGTAAGTCTCAAGTTTAGGGAAGGCAACTTACTTCACACAGTAATGTCAGCATGGTGCTGGGATTTTTATTTTTCTCTGCCTCAAAGGGTCAAAGAGGAAAGATTCCTGGTTTAGCTGCAGTACTGACTTTGAGGATAAAGAAGATGGTTTGTTCTGAAGTGTTGATATAAGTGAGGCCGTGTATGCCTGAAAACCTGCTAAGCAGGTGAAGTTAAAATGCAGGAGAGAACTACAGTGCACCCACACGTTAGGAGCAGTTGCTATCCCATATGTGCTGTTTTTCAGGTGATGTATTACACTCTTGAGTCCTACTTAGCCACCCCTACAGCTTGACCATACAGTTGAATCTGCAGTGGGGACTCCATGGGGTCCTTTGGGGGCATGAGAGTTCTTCTGTTTGCTCCTACTCCAGAGGAAGTCATTGCATTCACCGCAGTTACAGCAAAGCATCCCTTAGAGATTTCTTTGGCCAGAGCTCAGTTGCTCCTGGTACAAATCTGGGTAGCATTCTGCTTGTCATTGAACTTACTTTACATATTTTCTATATATAAAATCTATTCCTATATATAAAGAAAGCAGTATAAAAAGGAGAAAAAACAAACCCTGTACTTACTCTCGTAGCAGGTTCTTTTTTCTGTCTTTTCAGATCTTAACTTAGAAATTCTTCAAATTTAGCTCTAACATTAAACATTTTTTATGGAAGAATGAAGTTGAAATAGAGTAGGTAAAAACATAAAAATCTGGTGCAATATGTTTTTACTAATTTAATTATTGTTCAATTCTGTAGTTTTTTCTTTTACTTCTTAGTTATAGAGTAACTGTATTCTTGTGCTGTCGGCAGTTTTAGCAGTGATGAGCTTCGGTAGTGTGTTGTTCTTTAAATGGAAGATGCTTACAAATTTATTCTGAATATTGATAATAGAAAATGTTATGAACAATTTATGGGGTTTATTTGGGGGATTTTCACATAAACTGCCACAACAAAAGTTTGGAAAACAGTTAATCAGTGATGGGAAAATAATGATATTTATAAGACAGGAAGAGTTATTTTCTTAATTTTCCATCTGCTGAGTAGGTGCCTATAGAAAAACAGATCTCGGATTGATTTTTGCTGTCATGATAATTTTTTTTGTAGTCCAGAGATTCAGTTCTATCCTTATTTAGTAAAAAGCTTATTCAGTTTTCTGACTTAAAATTAGCCTCCCTCTGAAATTTGAAATGAAATGGAAGCAATCAAACAAGATGGAATAACCAATCATTTAATCAGATATTAAACCTGTATTTAAATATGTTTAAATATTTATTTATAAAATTGCATTTCAATAGATTGAGAAAACTCTTTATTGGAAAAAATGCTCTGCCTTAACATGAATTGGAGAGGATTAGGATTTAATAAAAAGAATTACTGTTTTCTATTTGAGAGGGAAAAAATATTTTCCCCCAAGGTTTTGCTTTTAAAACTATCATCTTTCTCCCCCCCACATGTTCTCAAATACATTCTGCATTGTTTTAAAACAACTCTAATCTTTAATGCTATTATCTGTAAACTTCCTTTGTTTACTGAGGGATTTTTTTCAGATTATCGAATCATTTTATATACAAATCCTCCTTTTCTTGGTACATACCGTAAGTCTCCATTGCATGCCTGAGGCAGTGCCCCAAATGAAGCCAACTGACATCAATTATTGATGATTATTCTCTGCATGCTGGAAAATGAGCTTGAGTCTCTGGTCTTGATTCATGGTTTGTTTCAAACAGAGGGTAATGAGAGCAGATGCAGGGAGACAATGGAGTTTGTGCATTGATTTGCAGCATAAGCGTAGACAAGTTACTTAAGAGTATATGGGGTTGGGGAGAGAAAATAATTGGAGGTGAAGTTCTCATGGGGTTTTAAAGAACTTGATCAGTGTTTTCCTGGTACCCGTGCACCAATATGAGAGGAGCTATTTTCTCTCATCTTGTCAGTGATACTTCATTGTACTGGGGCATGAAATAACACTTCACAGGGTGGAAGAGCCCCTCCATCCCAATTCCCCATCCCACCTACGTGCAGCCTGATGGGATTTGCTCAGACTCCATCAGACTTCACAAGCTAAAATTGTACTCCATATTACTTATGTACCAGTAACTTTCAGTGAGGTATTTTAAGTGTGAAATCAAGCATCCTAACATTGAAAATATGCTTGTGCCTCCTTCATGCTGCTCCCTTTTGTGCCCATCCTTTGTATGGGACTGGGCTGCTGGGAAGAAAACCTTCTGAACAGAAACCAGCAGCTGGTTTACAGCACAGGTTCAGGAGGGTTGGAGAAAACTGACAGGCGTTGGGTAAGCTCAGAAGTGGCCTTTCTTATTTTTTTTTTAAATGAGCTTGCAATCTTACTCGTTATGTTTTACCATGGCTACGTGTACTTTTTCATGTTGTCTTTGTAAATAACTGCAACAGTTGGCAGCAACTGTATCTTTAGTAAAACTCTTACTGCTTATGAGGTTTAAAAGGAGCTGGCAATACTGCCTGAGTTACAAAGAGCTTAGAGAAAACTTCATTATCCCATAAAAGAAAAGTAGCCTGTTTGTTTGTTTGTTTTTTCTGAAGGCAAAGTGATCAGTGAGGATTTGGGTCCGGCCGGGTTTCCCCCACCACAGGTTCTTTCCAATGCAGACAGCTTCTCGCAGGTCCACTAGATTTCTGTATAGAGCTTTCAGTCTTGGGTGTTGTTTTGGCAAGCCATCTGCACACTTTCTGAAGAACAGACAAAAGAAGGGAAATACAAATTTTCTCAAAACCCAGTGTGGAATTTCTTGGGACAGAGCAAACTCTGCAGGAGCGTGGGGTTTTCTCATGTTTGGAGTTATCAGAATCTGTTGTATGGAAGAAGGTCAGGTATGAATACAGGAGCCTGATGTTTTGCCATTAGGACTGTCCCTCCATCCTCTGAATGCAGGAGTTCAAATGCCAGATGTCAGGGGGGAAGTAAGAAGTAAGCAAAAGAGGATGCATCTTCGAAGGACGAATCAGTGTGGTGAGAGCTTCCCTTGCTGGCAAAAGCCTGAGTAAGCAGGTGGGGCTGGCAGCATGCCCTGAAGGTTAATGCAGTCGGTCACCAAGCTGGAGGGGGAGGCGAAGCCCTCTGTCTGCTGAGGTTCTCAAGAAGGATGCTCTGAGAAAGCTTCTGTCTGCTGCCTCTCATTTCACCTTGGTCTATAGAAATGTTAGCTAGGACAGAGACATCAAAAGGCTTAAAATAAAATAAAATGAATTCAATATATATAGTATCAGTGGTATTTAGAGCTGTGTTGTTTCTCCTGGTGGGCTCCAAGCAGCCTAGGACCAGTGTTTCGTTTCTTCTTCAGCTCAACCTCCTCAGAAGCTTCCTTGGACCCTCCCATCTGCCCAAGCTGCCCACTGCACTAACTGAGGTTTTATGGTGCCTCTGAGGCTATTCCTGGATGTCAAGTCAATATGGGAGAAATACTGCCAGATTTTTTTAATGCTAATGCAGGAGAGGTCTAGCTGAGCACAGACAGTGATATTGTTAATTTTCCAGGCTGTTGCTATCTTACTCTCAGCTGTCCCTAGACATCCTCACCATTTTATGTTTCCCCTCTAATGGCATGAAGCCAGGAAGTCATAATATCAAAAGTCAAATGTACCAGAAAATATAATAAATATAAATATAATAAATTAGAGTTGGGCTAGCACAGTAATTGAAGAATAAAATGAATTTTAAACAACACCAGACTGCGTTATGAACTGATTGCTATGCACGAAATGTGCCAGAGGAGTGTGACTTCATGTAGATTTACTATTGATGGCAGCATTTCCTAGATTGCTACTGGTAATAAAGAAATGAAAACGGGTTGAACTTTTGTGTTAGTACCACAGCATAATATTGCAGCAAAGGAGAAGTACCGTTCTAGTTACACTGCAGAGTAATTCAGGAAGAAAATTTTTCTCTGTGCTTATTTATTTATTTAAGAGCTTTACATATGTTTAGCGATTTTGGAGTTTATAATGCCACAGCGTGAATGCAGCCTTTGGCACAGAAAGAGCTAAATTTGTCCTCAACTCCTAATGTAATTCTTCCTCTCAATTCAGAAAATTGAATTTAAGGACCTTTGTTGTCCTTAAGGAATTCTGAGGCAGTTTGCCAGGTCAGTTTTACAGCAGATAGTCTGCATATTTTGTTTGAATAATTTTCTTGTATTTATTATTTCATTCAACCCAGGTAATACACTTAAGACTTGTAAAAATAACTTTCTTGTTGCGATACTGGTAGAGATATTGGGAGATGGCATGAGAAGTTCCGGTCTTGTGAGCCAGAAGTTACCTTGGCTGAGCTCTGAAAGCTGAGCATCCATGTTCCTCTGGTCTGTTGAAATGAGAAATGAGATTGTGCTGGTGAAAGCCTCCCTAACGGTTGCTCTTAAAACCAGAAGCTATGGAAAAGCCTGTGAAACAGAAAGAGGCAGTAGCAGGTAGTTGCTGAAAGGTAACAAATGTTGTTTGAGCTGCTGGGTTGAAGAATCCGAGCAAGCTGTGTGAAAGAGGGTCCTATGCAGAGGTGTCGGTGTTGAGGTCATCTTGCTGCTGATATGCAGAGAAACCTGAAAAACACTTTGACAGTACTTTATTTTCTATTCATCCTAATTTTGAGAATGCAAAGGAAATTTTTTAAGAGATTTTTTGAGACAATAATCCAAGCTCAAGGCAAGACTTTCTCTCTGAAATTATGTTCTGTGGTGAAATACCAGTGAATAGAAGGGGCTGTTCAGCGGTAGAAATCAAATATGTCTTCTTTTGTGAGAGGGAGGGGAGAAGGACAAATCCTGTTATTACTGCACTGAAAGAATCTAATTTTGTAGTGATAAGCAGTATGATTTTTTAAAGTGAGTCCTTTAAAGTTTTATTTAAACATGAAATGGTATTGTTTATTTTCATTATTCTTGTAAAATTGAAATAAGGCTCTCTACCAGAAATAATAGTGAAATACATTTGATTTTTAAACTAATTTTGTTAAATAATGAAAAAATTTAGTTTTTGTGAGTTAAATACTGTTATATATACAGTAAGCTTTAGGATTATTGAACTAATTCAAAGTGCTGTTAAATCCCTTGATTTAAATTACTTCACTGTGTCACTGCCTAATGGAAGCAGAAATTAATCCAGAAGATGTAATTAATAAACAACTTACACCCCCAATGTAATATTTAAAATGACTTGTTTTTCTGTATGTATTTTGATCACTTATTAACTTATCTCCTTGCATCCATCCTGCATCTCCATAGAAGTAGGCTTAGGGATCACTGGGAGGCAGGAAGGAGGATATCTATGCCTGCCTCTCCAGGTTGCCTGGAGAGATAGTCAGGGCCAGTTTCATCAACAAGCCACAGACCACCATGGCTCTGGCTCTTTGAACTTGTGTAGCAGAAAACTTGGAAGGATGGTGTTATAAAGGCAAAAGTGAAGTGCCCACTGAAGTGAAAAATTCAGAGCTCTCCTGAAAAAATTTAGAGCTACCAAGGATTCCCTGTTCCTTTTCCCCATCCCTGGTGACTTTTGGTGAGTTACACAAACACTGTTTATCTTTGACAGCTTTCCCCAGCAGGACGTGACACTTAAACAAATACTTGTATGATTAAGCCTTTCTCTGGCTGTGTTCAGTGTCTTTTCAAATGCTTGTTTCCTAGTTAACCTAGCCTGTGAAATCTGTGTACTATGCGCATGCTCTTACTACATGGTAAGACCACTCGAGAAACTTTGAGTGCAGTTATTGTGGGTAAATTGAGTTCTTTTGAAGTATCCTGGAGCATCATATTCTTTCATGATTTACTAGTGGCATGGAAGAAGGTGAGTGTTTCTCATGACGTTTATTGCAATAGTAAATGCTAGAAACAAGTCAGCAATATTGAGCAGTCCAGATTGTTTTGGAAGCTGCAGGCAGTTGAATGATACATTACAATTAAAGCAATATGTTTTCTGTAATCTTTAAAAGCAGAAAATCTAAGTCATTTTCACAGTGTGAATGTGTCCTGAAAACATGAAGCAATCATCATGATTGACCACTGGAAAACAGCTCTGTGTTCAGTCCCACAGTAACATGCCTAAGACTCTTTTAAGGATGGATACCTAAGAGGGTATTAACAAGGAACCCAAAGATGCTGTTGTTTGGGTATAGGGCACAGGTGGTAGTGGGGACCTTCCAGTTTCTGATGTAAATGCCCTGAAAGAGTTAACACATAAAAGCTCAAAGACTGAAAAAAAAAGAAGTTGCAAAAATTGTTAAAGGCTGCTTTATGGTATTTATTCGAGAAGCCGCCTTTCCTCATCTAATTGGTAAATAAACCATAGTGATAAAAGTTACGGGAACTTTCATCATTTTGAAGAGATTTTTGCATATCTGGTGGTATCACTGACAGGCAGCTAATACAGCTCGGTAGGCCTGGTAATGGTTTGCTAGAGACTGAGTAAATATCATAAACACTTAAGGACAGGAAGCCCTCAGGAGCAGTAAACATGAGTAGCAAAAACCAATATGATATCACTGTCAGGTGCAGAATTGCAGAAATGTGTATTTAATGTGAACACACAAAGTAATCACTTCAGCTAGATACGTTGTGCAGTGATGCTGTTGGGATCAGAGCTTAGTGATGCAACTTAAGGAATGCTTTTCCTGTAGTAGGTGGGCAGGGAGTCAGTGCTGTGTAAATCACTGATGTTATCCCAGGGCTGCTGATACAGGGGACTGGGGAGACCAGAGATCCTGAGACCAACATGCGAGGCAGCTGTGTCCATCCTTGCATGCCACTGCTGCTGCCATTGCAGAACACTGGGGTTCTTTTTGTGGTATGTTGTTGAGCCCCATAAGGAAAGCCTTTTAGTCTGGCAGTCTTTCTGGTGGAGACTGCTCTGCTTGAGGATTCTCTTCAGTCTGTTATTTTTAATTATGTATGCCCCAGAGCAGGTATAAATGAATGCTACTAGTGTGTCCATCAGATGAGGGCAGCTCATAAATTCAGATGTTGCTATGTTTCATGTTCAGTCAAATCAACTTTGATGGGTATAATGTAGCAGCACAAAGGCATTTTGAGTTTTATGAATGCAGGAAGGAATATTAATTCAGTTCAACTTTATATCTGAAAAGCCCAATAAAAAAAATCAGGAAGAGCTCTTCACGTACTTTGTTACCTTGTTTTCCTACTTTGGTAAGAGCTGCTTCTCTTCAGCTTTAATAAAGGATGTAGTAGCTGAAAGGAAGCTTTTCCCATGTGAAGGAAAAGGGTGAGAAACTGCAAAGTGAGTTCGTAAGATCATCAACCGAAATATTTCCTGGGGCTTACATAGGATCCCTCTGGATGAAAATGGGAGAACTACAGGTATAAACTGAGTTCCCTGCATGAGGTAATAGTTTGTTTGAAGTGGCATGCCAATAAAATTGGTTTTGTTTTTTTCCTCCCACCTCTTCTATGTTTTTGAAGAGGGTATGGAAAAAGCCCATCAAAAATGTTCATAAAGGTAAGACCTTTATGGTTGTCAGTGACTTTGAGGTTCTTGGGTAAAGGCATCAAGTAAGTGGAGTACACACATTATAGTTATATCATGGGCAGTATGTCATTCTGTCGCACCTCACAAAGTTAAAAATGTCATGAATTCAAGATGTGTTTCCTTGTATTTATGCAATTGCTCAGCTAAATAAACAGGACATTTTCAATTATAAGGTGCCATTACCTTTGTGTGTTCTTGTCATTTATGAAATCAGTGGGTGGTTAATTAAATTGCTCCTTTGGACTCTTCTGAAGGATGTGTATTAATTATATTTTAGTGGTGGTATGCACATTTCTCAACTTTTTGATGAGGGTAGAAGTTGCTTACCTCTTCCTTCAGAAATACATGTTGGTTTTGTTTTGTTTTTCTTGAGGTTAGTAGAACATTTTATGGTGGGTTTTTCTTCCTTTCCAATAAAGCATCCTTATTTAACTGCTCCTTGCAACATGTGGCACCATTACCTGAAATCACATCTTAAAATCTTAATTTCCCTGCTGCAAAGCACTGCTAAATCTCTAAGTCTGTGCGTCAAATCCCATGTTGATAGAGCAAATAGGTTTCTCATTCAGGAGGAGAATAGGCTTCCTTGAGCCATTTGGTCTTTTAAAGACATGGCTCCTGAATCTCACTGCCTTCATCAGTAGTGAGAACAGTGCTGGTGTTTGGGAGTGAGTGGGGAACCTTGCAGCAGGGCTGGGCAGCAGCTTTGCTTTTACCCCCTTTGCGGTGTGGTGTTTCATAGTGCTGCCGAGATCCTCATGCTAAAATGTTGGTATCTTAGCAAATACCATTTCCAGCTATGGCTTTCTTTTTATTTTACTTAATGACATTTGTGTGCCAAAGGAATGTGCAGTATTGGTGTGTTGACAGAGGAACACTTGTACCAGGATTGGTTTGTATTGGTTCTCTAGATGAAATGGTGTGTTAGACTCAAGTGTTCAGACCCAAAGAAAACACCCCAAGCCTAGTGTAAATATCCTCAACATTGTCATTTTAGTGCCATTGGAAATATCTCTAGCAGAGGTCAAAAGTTTCTATAGCTCTCTCTAGTCTTTGAAATACCATCACAAATTTCATCTCATTGTAAGGAGCAGAATGGGCCTTACTTCTGACTGGACAATTTATTTAACTGGTCTATTGTCCTCACCAGGGGTGTTGTCTCATCCAGGCCACACAGCTCTCCTGTGAACCAGAAGGACATCAGTTCTCTTCATTACGCTGTTTATCCAAGCCCGTTTGTTTAAGGCCAAGCCAAGAGTAGTCAAGGAAAACAGTTTTGGTACTTTTTTCGGATGGGTAATTTACTTTGCAGTCATGTTTTCCCAAGTGGAGGGTAATATAAAGACCACCCTGAAGTCTGAAGCATCCACTGAGACCTCAGCCTGAGCCCTTTGCTGCTGGAGTGTACTTGTCTACTACTGATTTATGGTCTTGTTTGTAGGTTTAGGTTTTTCTTTCATCCACTTCATAGGACTAAGTAACTGAAGGGAGAGGATGGTGTCTTGAAAGATATGGTGGTTATCACATTTAGCTGGCCATAGACTCTCCTGCATGTCATTTGCTTTATGTCCAGTATAATGGAAAAATATTACTTAAGTATTCAATTTGAAGTGGAGTTGCTGAAGTCAAATATACTGGAGGATAGTGGCTTGTAGTTTGAGTCTGCAAATATGCAGTATATCTAGTACTCAAAATGCTAGGATAGGAAGTTAGGTAATTTAAAAGAACACCAGAATGCTGGTTGGTTGTTTGGGGTTTTTTAACTTCTTTTTTAAATGACACAAGCAGCGTAATTTCAGCATGTAAAACTGACTTTCAGCACTGAATACTCCTCTAGATACCGAATTATAAAGCTATATAGAAACTGAGAGTTTTACAGAAAGTATGTGCAGTTTCACCATTTCCTTTATTCTTATTTTAAGCAGAATTTTCTTAAATAGGGGAGGGGAGGAAAGAAAAATAATGTTATTTAATGCAGTTGTGGGTTGTTTTTTCTTGCAGACATTGTGTTGCTTTGCATAATATTCACAGCGTATGGAGAGCATGACAGAGACTGTGTGTGTTGCAAAAATACTATGTACGTGGAGTTAATGTAAGTATTTCTCTGTGTGATACCCACACAAGCTTACCGGGTGTGCTTACAAAGCTGTGATGTGCTTGATGTAGTAGCACCGTTTCATTATGCATTCATGAGAGATTGCTGGTGACATGTTAGCCAGCAGTTAATTTTAATGTTAGGTTTAGGATTTGAAAAGGACACAGTGTAACAGAGCGCCTGCTGATCTTTTGCACTCGCTCCAGCTCTGGTTAGTATTTACTGAGCCACAGCTATTAGGGCTTCGCTCTTGTTTGTGCTTGGTTAGGTGATTAGGTGAATTTACTGCTGTAAGTAAATCAAACCCCAAGAGCTGCTTAGTGGTTATAGGAGGGGCTGGTCCTGTTTTAATTACCCACTGGTGAATTAATCTGTGTATGCTGGCATGCCGACAGCCTTTTTCCTTGACGTTTCTTGTTGTCATGTGATATCCCCTCTTCCAGAACAACAGTATATTCTTTTCTTGTGTGTTGGGCAGGTAAGCTGTAATCCTTGCCTCTGTGGGATGGAGTGGTAGCAAATGTAGACTAGAAAGGTGATGAAGGGAAGGGGCTGTCATGCTCTGTGCTGCAGGTTTTGTAATACATCCTTGGAGCCAGCTGCTGAGGATCATACCGGAGTGTTTCCGAGGCTCCGCTCGGCTTTCTAAAGGCGCTGCTCTTCACAGGCTAGGTGCTGAGTGCTTAATTGCAGGCTAGACCCTGTGACAAGAATTACAAACCAGAAATGATGGGAACGCTTTTGACACGGCTTGTTTCAAATGCGTAGGCTATGCTAACCCGAAGTGTAAAGTGAGTCTCTCTTGAATTAGCTGCTTTGTGCTTTTTTTTAATATATATATATATATTCATTTCTCTTCATGGTTTTTTTCCTCAATTGTACAAATCTCTGATATGTTGTATTTAACGGGTTGATGCTTTGCAAAATGTTGTGGATAGAAACCTAAATTTCACTTGGATGAGTACAAAGGCTTTTTCGGTGCTCTGTGTGTATGCATATGAATTTTTAAAGATTAAGATTTTAGTTCTGCTCAGTTGTAAAATTTAAGTTTAAAAGCACATTTCATGAATTACATGAGATTTCTGACATACTTGTAATCGGAAGGTGAGAAAAAAGGTGGACTGAAATAAAAGGAAACATTTATGCTGGTACAAGCAGAGGTCAGTGTATATTCTGTATCCTCCTTTCTCATGGCTATCTGTATTATTTATAAATATATGAGATGTGTATTGAGAGGGTGTCTGGGAAATAAGCTCTTAAATGTGAAAGCTCTTTGGTCTCCTAGGATACGTATGTAGTGATAGTTGTACAGTTATCCATAAGGTTTTCCAGTAAGCATCCTAGAAACCCTGATAAACTTCCAGGTAGTCTTTATTACTACCTTGTAAAAAGGGCTTCTCATTTTGTTGAGCATTGTGCAGGGCATGCAACTTTAACACAAGTTCTCTGGTTCAAGCTTCTTTAAAAGCAAAAAGGGATTATTATACTTCTGAAAAATAAGATGAAAAGCAGAACATCAGTTGTGCATTTGTTTCTTCTTTTTACGAAATCGTTTGCTTTCAGGATTTCTATGTAGAAAAATAGAAGCTAAGAACTGTAGAGTGTAGGTATTTTCAAATAACTGTACTTAAAAGTTTTCAAGTGGAAATGTGAGATGTTGTCCCAGAAGAATAATTCCTGTTTTGCTGTTTTTCCAGGATTTGGGGAGGGGAAGGAGGGAGAGAGAAAAATGGGAGAGCAAGTGAGGCATTAGGTCTGTCTGTGAAGAGGGGTTTTAATTGAAGATTTGAAATTGTTGGTAAGGGTTCAGTGGTTTTGTTTCTGTATTTTCTTACCCGGAGCATGCTATGTACCAGTGTTTACAGTAATTGTTTGGGACAGGGTTTTATAGCTAGTTCATTACATGCTTTGACCCCCTATTTGCAGCTAAAATAGGAATCTCTGAGCCACAGTATCCCCTTGGGCACAGTCACAAGTCAGAAGGGAGTCTGGAGGGGACTGGAGAATGTGGGTCTCCAGCCAGCTGGAGCCCCAGCAGACGTGGTGTTCCCAAATCAGTCATCCAAAAAAATCCATCTTGTATTGCATGGGGGAAGACTGCAGTGATTTATTTTCATGTACTTAGTGAAAAAAAAAAAAAGCAAACCAACCATAAGGATTCACTGTAAACCCTTTTAGCTTTATATTTACTTCAATTTAGTAGCAGGGATTGGCTGAAGCTAAAGCAACACAACATACTTTAGCAAGAAAATAAGTACCAGTTTGGAAACTAACCTTGCTGTTCAGTTAAACCGGTCTGTACGGACAAGCAATGAATCACAGTTCGTATATTTCCAGTTCTGAAATTTATAAAGAGAAATGTATGGAAATGGCTCTTTTTAGCCAACCTATGCTATATCACTGCAGTAGCTTTCTAGTATAACTTCTCAGTTCTTTGAAAGGTTTCACTTTTTCCATCTTAAAATTGTTCGGCTGGGATGGCCTTTTCAGGACTCTTTCC
>JAOEHY010033396.1:36309-61775 GCA_025447955.1 Psilopsiagon aurifrons
GAAGAAATTCTTTACTGTAAGGGTGGTGAGGCACTGGAATGTGTTGCCCAGGGAAGTTGTGAATGCTCCATCCCTGGAGGTGTTCAAGGCCAGGTTGGACAGAGCCTTGGGTTCATGGTTTAGTGTGAGGTGTCCCTGCCCATGGCAGGGGGGTTGGAACTGGATGGTCTTAAGGTACTTTCCAACCCTGACTGTTCTGTGATTCTATGATAGGAGTTTAAAAAAAAAATCCAAGGTTTGCTTTGCCATCTACAGCAGATCCTTTGGGACCCAGAGGCCTTTTGAGCTGACCGAATAACAGTCAATAGCGCAGTGTTTTGATAGAAGATAGCCAAATATCTGGTTCACAGAAGTTGTCCACTAAGGTTGGACTCTGCCATTCCAGCTCTGTGGGATGAGAACGTGGTTCTCTGACAGTGTTGGTTTTGAGCTGTTCATTCATCTCTGCTGAAAAATCGCCACTCCTGTAGCAGAGCAGTTCAGGGACAGCAAGGATGCGCATTTTTTTAAGGCTTTGTCCTAAACTCTTGTGGATCAGTGTGGGACAGCACATCTGTCAGAGCTCCCATTAGACAAGGGGTTTCCTCTCCACAAGCCTTTACCCCTTGCTGTGTTGCTGCAGAGAGAGGGATGTTGGAGATGCTCCTTTTCTTTACGCTGTTGCCAGGGCTGTGAGACTAACCCATCAAGTTAAAGCATTTCAGACATGTCGAGGGAAGGGATTTGCATCTCTCCTTTTCTTGGCCTTTTTGGGATCGTTTTTGAGGTTTACATTTTGAAATGGTCAATGATAAAACTTCCTGATGAGTTTCACCTCTATCTGTGTGTCTCTGGCCACCAGAGTAAATTGAGACTGTCCAGATTTCTTTGCTGATCAGTCCCACTATGCCAGTGATCTGATGTAATAAATACTGCCTGGGTAAAACCAAGAAGTGGGTTGTGTTCCATCATTAAAATAAACTTTTTCACATCATCTTCATGTCATTTTCATCTTTTGTGCTTCTACTTCCTTAACTTTAGATGATCTTAAGGTCCTTTCCAACCCTAACTGTTCTATGATTCTAGAATGACCAGCAGAGTCCTTGGAGAAAGCCCCAAGAAATGTTTTCTTAAATATGTAATTTCATAATGTGAGCTGTCCCTAATTTCTGTATTTCTACATGTTTCACAGCACATTTGGACTGCTTTATACTATTCTTCTAAACCCGTGTATCACAACTTTAATATGTCTGTATATAGCTCTCTATAGATATATCTTGCTTTATGTATGTATAACACTGCTGGGGGTCACAAAAGCTATATGGGTGTCTTTATCAACATTCTTCAGAGCTGGGTAACTTTGATGACATTTCTTCAAAATCTCTCAAGGCAAGACAGTGTAACCATATAATTATCAAATGACCTTCACAGAATGTCAGAACAGAATTGTGATTCTCAAAACATTCTTGTTTAAGAAGTCAGGACATCATTAGGCGTCTGCTGTCTTTTACTCTCTTAATGCATTTCTTCTCCAGTTGCAGAAATAAATCATTTCTTCTTTTGTTATAACAATCTGTCAAGTTCCCAAAACAGGGAGTCCTTTCAACAATGCAGTTCCTTTTTGATGCCACAGCCACAGTACAAACACCTTTAGGTGGTCAGCAGCTCCAGAAGCCGGAAGTTTAAGAAGGACATCAAATACTGTAAGAAACAGAATATCAAACACTGGCAAAACTGTCACACAGGCAGAAGTAAGATTGATGCTTGCATCCAATTATCTACACATAAATGTAACACCATTCAACTAATGAAAGCTTTCCATGAATTTGCAACACCACAGCCCTTCTTTGCAATAAACTATTGTAGGATTTTAAGCGTAAGCAAAAAAATTATTGCAGTAAGAATAATGGGAACTCATAAAAATCAGTATATAGTGAAAAGGGCCAAATGCTGATGAAGCATTGTTACATGATGGAAAGCAGAAAATTGCACCTCCTGTGAGAAGTCAGGAAGAAAAAAGGGGAGACAGGAGGAAAAAACACTACTGATTCAAGAGGAGATGATGAGCAGAGCTCTTATTTTTGCTAAACTTTTCATACAAGCTCCTAGACAAGCATTTTTTTCCAGTATCTTAACACTTAGATTGCAACAGAAGTAAAATTTTAATGTCTTTCTTCCACCACGTGACTCCAGGAGAAAATGATGTTTCCTTCTCTTGGCTTACTAAAGTGAAAGGAGATTGCTTCAGTAGAACACAGTCTCAGTGTCTTTGAATGGGGCTTTTTTCTGTGAAATTTTATGCCAGTCCTGTTCAGCCTTTTCAGTGAGGCTACTTTCCAGAAACTGGAATGTCCATAACAGGGTAAATCCACATTCAGAGCGTTTTACAGCACACTGCCAAAAAACTAAGCAGTAGAAGTTTTGTGTAGAAGGTAGTATTGGTTTGGGGTTCTGTCCACTAAAACATCCAGTGTGCTTAACAATTTTTATGATTATCTTAAAGCTCTGGCTTTGAAGAAGGCTGATGTCACTTGATGGAGTCCTTGGGCATTTTATGCTCCAAACATTACTGTAGGTTTGAACCATGGTATTAATGTTGTCTTCACAGGTGTCCGGGGGCTTCTCACCGAAGGGTTGCTCTAGAGAGAAGGAGAACAAGCAAGCTGCAAGCAGAAGCAGAGGGTGAGAGTGGTCCTGGTGGGACGGAGCAGCCTAGCAGTTTATCTCCGGATGCAGATCAGGGAATAGTGCCAGCTGAGCAGAACTTCACCTCGCCTGCCCTTCCTGCATGGACAGATGAGCCCAGCATCGACAATCCAACTTTTGAGGAGAACACTGTAGCAGACAGTATGTCATCACTTATCTTCTCAAGTCTCTTATCAGATGTGGAAGCATTTGTGTGTCAGAGCTTGTCTCTTACCAACTGTGAACGCACATCTTCATCTTCCACTCTTCTCTTCCCCAAATCCTGGCTAAATCTTAGTGGGTTTTGGTTGTGTGCAAGTATACAACTGGGATGTGATTGCAGTTAGAGAGGAAAGAAATATCTCAGTGTGTGCCAGGGATTGTGTTGGTGTATCAGTATTTATCATATCATGGTGCACAGTAGTTTGTTAATCCACCAGTAGCACTGGTCTTGCAATGAGATGGAAGGACTGTAATTTCTATGGTATTTCTAAGATGAGATTTCTTTTCACCTCTTCCCTTTTCCTCCTACCCCCCACCCTGGATCAGCAGCCTTCCCACACATGGAGTGCTGTCCTGCTTGAGCAGAAAGGCAGCTGAGTAACTCCTGCATTTATCTACACAGAACAAGCAGTAACTTCTCTAGCAACTGGGATTTCAGAGATGAAGCGTTGAGCCTTACCACAGAGGAAGGTGGTTCTGTCCCCTTCCTTCTCCTCTGTATTTGCCATCCTTTAATATCCACCTTTTTCCTCTTTAGTTGGCTCCATGTTTGCTTCAGAAATGGGCTTCTTCCCTTAACCCAGTGACTCAACAACAGGTCCCAATTGCAGTTGTGAGTCCAGCTGACAAAGAGGCGTGACCAAGTCATGGTATTGCAGGGTAACCCCTAAAACACATTTTTATCATCAATACCAAATGTGAATACACAAGTGGCCCAATTGGAAATGACCTGTATGAAATTTATAATAAAGGACAGGATCCAAAGGGTTCCAAATATTTTTTCCAGTCCAGATGGCCCCCTTTCGGGAAGCATGGATGCTGCTTAGTCATTAGAAAGCTGTTTTGATAAGCTAAGGGTTCCAACAAGTAGTGGAACTAATCTGATTGCACTTGTTTTAGTTTGTTGCTAAACCATTGTCATGTGGCCTGTCTACATTGTCCTTCGGTGATTTGCTTTATTGAAAGTGAATGAGGTAGAAAGGATATTAATCATCTTTCTTTTTGAAAATAATTGGCAGCAAATCAACAGCCACCTACCTTGCCTGAAGGAGAAATCACTACTATTGAAATTCATCGGTCCAATCCTTATATCGAATTAGGAATTAGCATAGTGGGTGGCAATGAAACGCCTTTGATCAACATTGTCATTCAGGAGGTTTATCGAGATGGGATCATTGCCAGAGATGGAAGACTTCTTGCTGGAGACCAAATACTTCAAGTATGAAACCTAATTATGTATTCTGTCTGCTTGCTTTCCATTCACTCCTTGCAGAACTGTCGGATGAGACGGGAGATTTTCTTTGTCATACTATGTTGTGTAAATGTTAGCTTTGCAATTATCAGTTGGAAGGCAAATTAATATTCAGAGCAGAGCCTTTTCTTGCACTTTTGGCTATTGTGTTTTATGCTGTATGTTGGACCAGTCCCTGGAATTAGTTTTCCTCCTTAGCATCTCTTATCAGTGTTTAAAATATGAGTTTATTTTTCTGTTGTTAAATGTTGTGGGACTTGGCCTTTATTCCAAATTTATGCATGTTTTCTGTAGGAGCCCAAGTGGGAGGTGTCCCTGCCCGTGTCAGGGAGGTTGGAACGGGATGATGTTAAGGTCCTTTCCAACTCTGACTCTTCTATGATTCTATAATTCTACTTCTGGCTAACAAGTTGACATAATTTGTGCTATGTAGAAAGCAATTTGTGGATTGTAAGGCTGACTTCATCTAAAGTCTTATTTTCATCTGGCTTCACTGTTACCTTCCAATACCCTAAGCAGCTGAACTGCATCTTTCAGTGTGTGTAAAAGAGTCCCTGATATTCTTGTCTGGCATGATCTGATGTGAGGTACTTTAAATATTTTTCAGCCTTCCACCCCAAACAATTAAATTTTAAGCTGGTTATGCTTGAGTGTGTTTTTTTGCCATGGTTTTATGTAATTAGTCCCAGGCAGTGTAAAAAGATCAAATTATATTAATTTTGGAGTTTTAATTTTGTATTAGGAGAAAAAGTTGCTTATAGGACTCTTAAGAATGGCAGTAACTGAGTTCTACATAAACAGGACAGTCTTCCAGCTTTTTCCTATTTTTAATCATTCCACCTGAAACAAATATCTTACCGTCATTTCAAAATTACTTCAATAACAGTGTTTGCTTTTGATCTGATAGTCTAAGATCCGTCCAAAAGTAGTATCAGCCTTTTTCATTTCACTTTCTTGAAATTAAGCCAATAGAAGTAGCTTAAATACTGTAGTTGCCCTTAAAACGAAATAAGTTTGCACTTCAGAAAATAAAGTCCCTTTTGGGAAACTGTGCCTTTTTCCTCTGTGGAGTGTTAGCGTAGTGGCTGGCCAAGAAAACAATCCAAGAGGTTTCAAAAATGCTGCCTTTTTAACGAGCAGTTGCAGACACTGAATGCTACCTAATTTATTCTGATATTCAGCTCTCCTCGGTTGCCAGAAAACAGGGAGCTTGAGCTCCGGTGAAGCTTTGGAAAGTCTTGCTGTTTGGGCAGGTGTCAGTTATAGTTTCCAAAGCCATAAGTGACAATAAATTGAGTATGAGTAGGATTTATAATCTGCAGTGTCTTCTCTATCAATGTGCTGGCATTGGGGCTGTCAGATGCTAGAGGGGTATCCATGAGAGTCCTTCAGTCACACCATGGGAGGGGTTCAGGAGGTAAAAGTCAAACTTTTGGGAAGATACAGTATCTTTATCGCTTTAAATTTACCTGTGCGGGTGCTGAACTGTTGTGTTAAAATGCCCAGGCTCAGCCTCTGCCGTTTGTAATTTGGTGCAGAGTTCAATGCAGCTCAGCTTGCACACTCCAGTCAGATATTTCTGCAGATGTCTTCAAAGGCTTTTATGAGCAGCGAAGAGCTAAAAGAAAGCCAGAAAGGACTGCTAGGTGAAACTCAGCATTTTCTTGCCCACTCAAACAGGAAGTGTTACCCTTCTAAGATCTGAGGGGACAGCATTTAGTAACAGCTACATAAAAGCGCATGTTGTCTGCTGGGTATAGATAGGTGCCTAACATTTTCAAAATGGACTACAAATTGTCCCTTTTATGTGCTGAACTGTGACTGTAATTCATGCAAAACATGTCCTAATGAGAATCTGCTTCCCCTAGAAATGCTAAGGCTGGTTTATTCTGAAATTGTGAACTGCCTTGTAGACAGAAGAATTACATGTTATCACATATATTCTTCTGTGCCCTTTGAGTGCTTCCATATTTTATGTATTTACTTTAGCTAGCTAAAGTATAAGTAATAAAAGTAATAAAGTATAATAAGTACAGCTAAAAATGAAACTAGATTTAATTTAAGGGCTCTTGACAGATGAGTCCTAGTTGGTTTTGCAGGTGGCACCACTAAATGTTATTTCTCCTAGCTGTGCCTCTTCATCCTCTGCCCAAGGTTACAACCTGTCTCAGGGCAGTAGCAGACCAGGCTATGGCCATGGTTTAGTTTGGGAGCTCGCAGTGCTGCTGGGAGTAGCAGCTTTGTACTGGTGTTGAGCTGGAGGTGGAGGCAGCTCAGCAAAGGTACAACTACACCTTCACCATGCTGAAACCACCATGGCTTTATGGTTTGACATTGACCTCTCGGAGCTCCTCCAGTTGGATGTGTGATATAAATGTGGTGGCTGTTGTACATAGATCAGGTCCTTTCCCTTCCTATTTTTTAAGTGTTAATATTGCCATTATATGGTGGGAAGCTGCAAGTTTCTATTTTAACTGAGGTTGCACTGCAGAGCATAAAAAGACTTAGCTGAGGCAGGTCAGTATGGTTCATCTGGTGTCAGTTTCTCTCTGCTGAAATTATGGGGTAGGGGTTCCTCCATCAGGGCACAACAATACATGCCAAGGATGAAGTTGTACTGTTAACTTTAAACCCTATCTTACAAAACAAGGCAAACACAGCTTTTTGTGCTGTATTTTGTGGCTTTCCTGTTTTCTGCCAAATCTCATTGCACTGTCAATTTTTATCTTAACTTCATAGCACAAGAAATGACTGAAGATTACTGATCTTGGTATTAGTGGACAACATAACAAACACAGGAGGGAAATAGGGAGGCAAAGTTTAATCTGGTTTTCATTTACAACTGAGTTTTGAGTGATAACAGGTTGTAAGCCTGAAACTGACCTAGATGAAGTCAGTGAAAAAATGGCCTAATTTCCTGCTAAGACTCAAGAACTAGTACAACCTTTTTCATTTTTTTTTTCTATTGAAATAGAATATTGAAATAGAATTGAACAATGAAAAAATTTCATTATTCTGGATTTCAGAGTGTTTGGGGTTTATTCAATTTTTCACATTATGGAAGTACTGCATATTGTTAGACATAGGCTTTCTTCAGAGATTTTGATGTATTCTTTTTATAGCTATTGTTTTATAGTTTTAAGTGATTCTGGGCTTGATACTGGAAGCCCATGCAAAGTTCTTGTCATGGAGAACAAACAACATAAAGATCTAAGGAAGGGAAGTGTAGGAGACCAGGAGAACAAAAACCCTAGAGTGTGATGATAGAAGGTGTTGACTTAGATGCCACCTTTGTGGGGAAAATGCCTCAAGCTGCACTGGGGAGGTTTAGATTGGGTATCAGGAAAAACTTCTTTACCAAAAGGATTATTGAGCATTAGAACAGGCTGCCTAGGGAAGTGGTGGAGTCACCATCCCTGGAGGTATTTAAAAGATGTGGCTCTTAGGGACTTGGTTTAAGGGTGAATTTGGCAGTGCTGGGTTAATAGTTGGACTCAGTGATCTTAAGGATCGTTTCTAATCTAAAGATAGGCTTGTAGATTGAGCAACCAAGTGGGTTTGCGGGAGAGGATGGAATGATGAGAGAGGAAGCTTGGTGGGGTTAGATATGTAGGTTGCTCCATGGCTGGTTTTGCAGTTAGTTCTGAATTTAGTTTGGAAAGGGTGTAACCAGGAACAATTAAACACATGAAAATATCATTCCAGTTTCATTGTTGTTGTTGCTTTTCAGGTCAACAGCTTTGACATAAGCAATGTGTCCCACAACCATGCTCGAGCTGTGCTCTCCCAGCCTTGCTCAGTGCTACACCTCACCGTGCTGCGAGAGAGGAGGTACGGGAGCCGCACACACAACCATGCGGACACCACCAGCTCCTTGCGGGAAGACAGCTTTCAAGTGACACTGCACAAGCGCGACTCCAGTGAGCAGCTTGGCATTAAACTTGTGCGCAGGACAGATGAGCCAGGAGTCTTTATTCTTGACCTTTTGGAAGGGGGGTTGGCTGCTCAAGACGGCAGGCTGTGCAGCAATGACCGCGTACTTGCAATTAATGGACATGACTTGAAGCATGGGACACCTGAGCTTGCTGCTCAGGTTATACAGGTAATTTGTATTCCCTACCTGAGTCCTTAGCTCAGCTTTATTACTTGGGTAAAGCCTGTGGTAACGGCTGTCCAGACAGAACAGCTTATGTAATGCCTAAAAGCCTGCAGCGATGCAATTTGCTGTGATTTATGTTCTGGAAATAATAGTGCAAAACAGGGCCTGCTTTGGCACCTAGCAGAATGAACTTTACCTCCTCAGAAATGAAAAGTGCGTTAGTCTTCCCTGGCATATGGCCTGAAGGTTAGAAGGCTGGTCATTTGAGCAAGGAGTTACCACAAGCAAGCATGTAGCCTATTGCTTAGCAGAAAAGAGAAAAAAGGACTATTATTATGTATAAGTCATTGCTGAAGTCTCTCAGTAAGCTCTATCAAAGTGGGCTTTGTTTTGTATTGATTTGCCTGTCCTGGAATTGGGGTTAAAACAGGAAAGTGATTTGTCAGACTTCATAGAGGCAAAGAGATAGCAGCTGGGAAGGACAAAAATAGATCTTACATGAGTCCTGTGCAGTAAAACTCGTTTTCCGAGTGTTCAAGAAAGGGCTGTTCCCAATGTCTGGCTCCGATCTGGACACAAATATTACCCAAAGGTTGATGCATTGTGACATATGACCCTTCTCTGTTCCTGCAGGAAAACCTTTATTCCATGCATTTGTCCCAATCTGTAAGAAAACAGCTGCAGCACATTGTTGCTTTCTGCTGATAGGATGTTGGTGAAAATTGCTCTGGTTTTAGGGAAGTTGGAATAGACCAGTAGTAGGTTCTTGCAGTCTAATTGAGACATCTTTGCTTAGGCCATCATCATATAGAGAACTGCATTGCAAGTGAGTAGTAAATATTTGTTTCAGGAATCAATTCAATAACTTCCCTTGCAGTTAAAGGAAAATAGCAACAATCTTGAGAACTGTAATTTCAGTTTCCCAGTTTTTGGATAAAATGGTCAGATTTTTATATTGGGTGACTTTTATCTAATGAGGTGTGGTTTTGCAGCAATAGAAAGAGTTGATATTTTGTTTAACTTGTGGTAACTGAGTCTCCTGATACTCCCCTAACTCCAGAATCTAATAGTCTGGTCTTGTATGGCATCTTTCTTGGAAGTCTCTTAATTAAGTACCAGAGATATTCAGAGCTTTTGACCAAAATCTGAAGACTGGGAATTTCCAACATATTTCACTATCTGTTTTCCTCCCTCTCTGCTAATAATCAATATCCCATCTGGTTAATTACTTTATGTATTCAACAGGCTAGTGGAGAGAGAGTGAACTTGATCATCTCCAGACCCCTGAAGTCACAGACAGTCAGTATTATTCGAGACACCGGGACTCACAACAGCAACCCACACCAGCACCAGTCCCAGCAGCAGTTTCACAGCCGGCCTAACTCACATAAGGTTGGTGTTTCTCCTTCTAACAGGTATAAGTATCATTTTACTTATGATATAGCCTAAATGTGTAGCGTGGTAAGACTGGAAGAAAGGGATTTATCTTCTTTTTTACATACTTTCTTTTTTAAAAAGAAAGAGAGGCAACTTCCAGGTATTCAGGTCCTGCATCATGTCTGGAGTGGGACCAAACGATGTGCAACAGCTTTTCAGTGTTTTTCTGGATTAGCTGACTGCAGTGAAAGAAGAAAGTTCTCTGAGCTCATACAGCTGTAATTGTTTAAGTGGCTCATGTGTTATTGCTGCATGGGAGAACTGTCATTCAAGAATGTTTTTTTTTTGTTGCTGCTGTTGCTGGCTGCAGCCAGTAAGGACTTTAAAGCAGTCTCTCTTTGTCACCATGAAAACACATGTATTTTCATTTCTCAGGAGCTTCTTTGTAGTTCTAGGCCATATTCTACTGATAAACGAGATAATGCTGATGTTCACCAAGGCATCAAAAGATTCGTTGCTGTTTTGTGTCTAATTTTGACCATATGGTTTGGTAGAGCAGTCATAGAATTTAGCTTATTCCAGTGTAGGATGCTGAGAGAAACTGGAGTGGGATTTTCAGCATGGGCCTTCATAAACTTTCTGACTATATTTAAGTATTTACATGAGTGGCTTGGTTTGTTTTGGGCTTTTATTTTTTTCCCCTGACCTGGAGGAAATCCAGCTAAAGCTGATTTGCACTACTTAGTGCTTTAAAACCATTTTGTCAAAGTGCCTAAGTATAGCATTGGGGTGTATTTAGTTGTGTTTTCTGGTTTTTCTTTAAGTTTAACAATGTTATTTATCCTTGTCAAACAGGATCTCTCCCAGTGTGTTACATGCCAAGAAAAGCACATTACTGTGAAAAAAGAGCCACATGAATCTCTGGGAATGACAGTGGCAGGAGGCAGAGGCAGCAAAAGTGGCGAACTGCCCATCTTCGTGACAAGCGTACAGCCTCACGGGTGCTTGGCAAGAGATGGCAGGATTAAACGAGGTGGGGCCTGGCTTCCCTGCCGGCACGGGTGGCCTCTGATTGCTTGTTGAATAAAAGCGTCTCTGGAGTCAGGTGGTGTCAAAAAGTCGTTTTGCAGATGTAAGGAAGCATCCACAGATGGATGCTTTTCTTTATGTTTCAGTAATGGAAATCCAGTATTTAGTATCACACTTCCACCTTTTCTAGGAAAGGGATGTTTAGAGAACGATAGCAGGGGAAGCGGATGAGACCAGGAAATGTCTGGTTAAATTCTTTAAAGCTGACAGTAATCCCCTGAGCTGAGGGTCTGGTGTGATGCTTTGTACTGTATAGTACATGCATCCTGGTTTTGTGTTTAATTGGGTGGGCTGGGCCTCAGTTCTGCCTGAAGAATCTCTGCTCCTCAGTATCATATCTAAACAGCAGAGATGCTCTGATGACAGGCCACAAGCTCACCCCCGCTAAGTTTACCCTCAGAGCTACGTCAGTGTTCATCTTGGTTCATGAATGCTTTCTTGCCCTCTGGGATAGCTTGGGTTTGCCAATCTTCATGAGTGCTATAGCACCCATCTTTGTTCCTCAGCTTTGCAGAAGGGAGCCAGGAGGTGGAGGTTAGACTCTGTATAGGTGAAGGCAGGCCTGCCTATTTGACAGCAAAGGATTTGATGATTAAAACATGGAAAACAAAGACTGCCTATGGGATCTCTGCTATTCAGGGTTCACAGAATTACAGACTGTTTTAGGAAAGAAATTTAGGAAAAGAATTTCACAGACTGCAAGTTTAGAAAGAACAGTGTGGGAGCATCCATGTATACTTCTGAGAGAGGGAGATTTACACCCACATACCAGTGGGCGTGCTCTTTCTGTACTACTATGAAACACAAACTCGATAGAAGAATCACAATTGCTCTTGCATTGTATAACATTAAAGTAGCCATAGCAGCAACAAAAGTAATTTCAAGTTAAGCTGCACCTCAGCTTCAGCTTTCCTTGGGAGGAAAAAAGCTTTTCAAATATGAGTCTCCTTCCAAATGTGACCCAGGCATTTGCACTTCTGCTTTTATCAGTAGGCGAGGCATTGTGTGAAAGAGAAGACTGTCACTGCTTGGGCAGTAAATAGAATCCTTGTTTTCATCCTGAGGCTTTTAAAAATATTCTGAAATAAAATAAAAATGGTGGCAGTTTTTTTAGTGGCTTTGACTTTCCTCAGATGATCGTTGTAGGGACGCTTTTTTTTTCTTCTAATGGACTGGAGTTTGTACCAATCTTTCCAGCAATTTTTTGAATTCCTTTTTGTTCTTCTGAGTAACAGCTTAGAAAAAGCAGTAGACCTAGAACACTCTGTGGAGCCTCACTTCCCTACAGGAGTTGGTTTCTTTGCAGTGCCTGTTCTGTTCCTTCCAAAATTCTTCCTTTCTTTTAACGTTAGGGTGGACCTAAGATCCACCACTGGAAGTCATGATGTAGTGGCACCTGCAATTGCAGTTGAGATGAGGAGGTATTTGGATAATTTGTAGCTCAGATTTTCAGGGTGGCATACTATAGAAGCCACAGCATTTTAATGTGTTATGTGGAAATAAATGATACTAATCCAACTTAGTAGATCAGTACATTAATCTTTCAAACTGGCCGTGTACGGTATTCACATTCCCAGGCTTTTAGTACAGACTGCCTCAGCTCAAAAAAATACAGTATTAAATGAAACTCTGATGTGGGAGGTGCTGTTGGTAGGAATGACTCTGACAGACTGATGTGTTCTCACTTGCTGCTTTGAACAGGTGATGTGCTGCTGGACATCAACGGCATTGATTTGACTAACCTAAGTCACAGCGAGGCGGTGGCCATGCTGAAAGCTAGTGCTGCTTCTTCAGTAGTCGCCCTGAAAGCCCTGGAAGTCCAGATTGTAGAAGAACAGCCCCAGGCTAATGAAGAGCAATTGAGTACCATCAGTGAAAATGAATACGATGCCAGCTGGTCACCATCATGGGTCATGTGGCTGGGACTTCCAAGGTACAGAATTAATTGATAAAGTAATTAGTTACCTGTTGTAAGTTAAATCCAAGACAGAAAAGCATAGCACTTGTTAGTTGCAGCACATTTGCCTTTATTTCTGCCTGACTGACAGTCTCATAGAATCATAGACTGGTTTGGTTTGGAAGGGACCTTAAAGATCATCTAGTTCTAACCGCCACTGCCATGGGCAGGGACACCTTCCTACTCATTTGGCAGTGTGTTTACGAAGTGTACTGTGAGCAGGAGCAATGTTTCTATTGAAAACTGGAAGATTAATAGACTGGGTTTATTCTTTCACTTAACCTTAGTAACTACCCATGTGGATTCTTCTCATTGAACACAAGCCATCTTTTCTTGTTTAACCATAAGTTTCTGTAGAATATCTAAAACCAAAGAAATAGTTTAATAAAACCACAAAGTATATACCTATGTGTCTCTTTGCTTACCTAAACATACAAGGCCAAATGTATAACCTTAGGATGGATCAGACTTCTCATTCTGATGGACTCTGGACATGGGTCTCTTACAAATTCCCATGGTATTTTTTTCAAGAACCCATTACCATCTCTGCCAAATGCAAAATCGAATCTTTTCAAGATTTGCAGTGAGCTCCCTCCCCTTCACTAATGTCAGTCTGCAGGGCATCACAATGTTTAATTTTTACTCTTCTGTTTTTCATACTCTTGTGGCTACAGCTATAAGCTTATTCCACCATTGCTGCTATGCAGAAGAGCTCCCGCTACAGCAAGGAGTGTAGTTGACTTCTGTCAAGGTGTGCAGGTTAATTCCTCCCTCTCTGATAGAGCTACCATGCTCAGTTCTGTAGATGAAGTATAAAGCCACAATGAGAATCAGGCATATTGGTAGCAGAATGCAGTTGAAGGTAAGAGAACCATGTATTGGCCCTCCAAAGATTTCACACTTTTTCTGAGTTTTGCTATCAAATTAATTTCCATTCAAATATTAATGAGTTATCTAATCTCAATAAACAGCTCAGTTTTGGTAAATGTACTTCCTTTCCATGCTTCAGCAGTGGCCTATTGCTTATATATTACAGATGCTCATGTATGGCTCCTAAAGTGATGCTATGCATTGAGCTGCTATTCTTTAGAGGAGTGTTGTACTTCAGTAAAGAACTTGGCATCTTTTTTACCCAAAAGTTACTGTCTAGGATGTTTTGTTTTTAATTACAGTCATTGCCAACTTATTTGACAAGAAGTAATTTTCGCTGCAGGAGATAACATATACCAGTACAGTTGGTGAAGCATGAACTGCACTATTTACATTCTGTGTAATAAAATGGTTAAGCATTTATATTTCCCTTACTGGAGATGCATCAGTTCAGAGGTGGCAAAGATGATACATGGGTATTTAGATCATTACTTAAAGTAGAAAAAGCCTAAACTGACTGGGTGTGGAAGAAAAACACACTGCATTTTTGGCTTGGAAACTAAACACGTCAGGTATCCATTTTTCACCCACATTCTTGCCACCTGTGAAATCCTCAAAATGTCATTCTATTACTGTCAGATTACAGAGTTAACTGTGTTGAAGTAGTTATTCTAGCACTGCTTTGTCTCTTTTAAACCACTTTTATGTCTCAAGGTTGTAGGAGTTTTTTTGGTACTTGGTTTAATTATAGTGAAATTACTCTGGGAACAGAAGTCTTAATCACCATTCCTCCCCTTCTCTTCCATGCTTGGCACAGTGCTAATGATGAGACAGCAGGTGTTGTGCCTACTACAGAAATATCTGTATGTGCTATACATGGCTTTTTCTCTTGATATCCTGTGCTTCCGTTCCACAGCTGCCTCCATAGCTGCCATGACGTGGTACTGCGGCGGAGCAATTTAGGGAGCTGGGGTTTCAGCATCGTTGGTGGCTACGAGGAGAACCACACAAACCAGCCTTTCTTCATTAAAACCATTGTTCTTGGAACTCCTGCATACTTTGATGGAAGATTAAAGTAAGCTAAAATAATAGTAGTAGTAATAATAATATTCAATACTTAAATAGTGATCTGGTGCTGCAATTAATTGCTTAAGGAAATACTCTGCAGCATGTTGGGGTGGGGATCATCCAGCTCATTAGTGCTTGGCCTCTTCTTTAGGCCAAGAGATATTGCAAAATGGGTATGTTTCAGAACTGGCTAGTTTGTAACATTTTTGTCTTTCTAGAGAACAGCTAAAAAGTTAGAACTTCCATAAAGTGGGGAAAACGGCTTTATTCTTTTATATAGCCTTCTGAAGCCACTGCTGGAAACTGGTGCTGAAGATGTGTGCTGCTGCTTAATGGAAGGGCAAGAAAGTAGATGAAAAAGACCTCTGAAAAGACCTTTAAGAAACCGAGTCCCCATGCCAGTACCCTGAGAGTCACTAGTTGGCAGGGAAGACAATGAAAAATGCTGCAAGTTCAGGAAAGGCCCCTGAGATGTAGGAGCTGGAGCATCTGCTCCACTAGGAGAGGGCTTTGAGGACAGTTTACAACCCCTTCCAGGACCTGCACGTTGATGGTCAAGGAAACAGAGCCCAAACTTTTCACAGTGCTATGGGGCAAAAAGCAACAGTAGGCACATGTTGAACAAAAGAGATAGAGATTGGTTATAAGGAGAAACTATTTCCCCATGAGGGTGGTCAGGCAGTGGCACAAGTTGTATGGCCTCTGCTCTTGGAGGTTTCTGAGACCAGAGTGAACGAAGCTCTGAGAGACCTGGTCAGATCTTTCAGCTAACCTTGCTTTGAGCAGAAGGTGGGACCACAGGCTTCCCGAGGTCCTCCTGACCTTACAGATTATATGATTTTACTTACATATTGTATTTGGATGCAACCCCCAGGTCTAGTATCCATATACGCAACTTAGCCTCTTGTAGGATGACCTACAATTCATATTGTAGGACTGTATTCCTATTGTATTCCTAAGATGTTCTCTTACTCATTTTTTTTGTGAAGATGGTAGTAAAGAATATGCAACTTGAAGTTTTATGGCATGATTTTTACACATAAATTTACTTACAAAGTAACTTAAACAAAAAAATGTACTTGTGCCTAGAGCTGTGACAGTAATTGATTTTTCAGTTCAATGACTAAATAAATAAATGAAGAAATAGCTTGGCTGAATAGAAAATTACATTTCTTTTGCCAACTATGGAACAGTTTGGATTAATTTAAAGATCTCTGTTCAACCCAAAGTAAGTAATTTCAGATTGGGGACTTAATAACTAGGAGTCTTCACACAAATGTAAATTCAAGCATCATTCTTAAGAAGGGGGGAAGAGTGGCTGTGGTCACACTTATCCTCTTGTAAGGAATGGGAAATGTACTCTTGTGTGATGTTTGAATGTTCTGAATCACTGAGTATATGGACTTAAAAATGGGCCATCAGCAAGAGAGAGCTCATTAGAGCCTGTGCCATGAGTTATGGTGGGGCAGATCTTTTTGAAACTGTTCTATTTTGTTTAAATTATCTAAATATTTTGTTAGGCTAGGGAGAAAAGAAGTAAATAACATTGCAGTTCAATAGTTAAGATGGTTTTCTGACACGAAATGATGTGTCTGTTGTGGTTTTATAGAAGATGAAATTACTTCAGCAGAAAGGCTGCGTGAGTGAGACCCCACTCAGTGAACTATAGCATTGTGGTTTGGGTGAGGGGTACCTTCTTTTAGCCAGAGAAGGCCTTCTGAATGCACGTTTGAGTGGTGTTGGTCACAAAGACTCTTCTTCCTCTGCTCTGCCTTAGTGGAGGGCACCAGGAAAGCATCGCTTTGCCATCCATTTTGGTGCCGCCAATAGCTGGGAGGATCACTTTCTGGAGGAGTCCTCTGTGATCTCCAGGGGTGGGTTTGACTGCTCTGGTGGGTGCCACACAGTCAAGTCGCAGAAAGGAGATGCTTGGAGATGGGGCATGCTCGGTGTAGGAAGGTGTTTCTTTGAAGTTTCTCTTGAACTTGTAAAAACTGGAACTTGACCCTTTGAGGTCAGTTTTCTCAAGGCTGACAAACAGCACCTTCCCAGGTTTCTGCTCCCTGCTCCAAAACACAGAGATGCTACAGCTGCTCAGTTGAACCATCTGCTGAGGGTGGTTTCAAGCCAAATGGTTATGTTTGACAAAATTGTAAGCCCCTGAAAACAAGGTTTTCCGTTGGTAACCATAAGTATCTTTAGTTACACCTCCTACAGTGAAGGCATGTTTGGTGTAAATGTGTTATAATCCACAGAAACAAACAGAAATGGTTCTGTCATGCACATGCTATCTCATTATCCTCTCTTGACTCCATTAGATCTTTCAGAATCTCTCTTTTCACGTTTCCGTGCAGGTCAGCTCTTAATGCAGAACTATCTTTTTATTAGAATTGAAATGTGGTGATTTGGGAATTTCCCAGATGAGTCTCAGTAGTAAAACAGACTTAAAATTGAACCTCTTCTGTTTTTTTTTAGTTACTCTTCCAATCTGATGTAAAGCCATCACCCCAGCAATGAAATGTTGTTTGTTGGTGCGTACTAGTTACTGCAGAGCCATAGTCATCATTCGGTATTTTTCTTCTTGTGTTTTTTAGGTGTGGTGATATGATTGTCGCTGTAAATGGACTGTCCACAGTCGGAATGAGCCATTCTGCACTTGTTCCCATGCTGAAGGAGCAGAGGAACAAAGTAACTTTAACCGTGATTTGTTGGCCTGGAAGCCTCATATAGAGTTGTGAATTGCTTTGGTTCAAGCAGCATCTTTTTCTGGATAGCTGGCACAAAAATCTCCTCTATCTTCTTTTTCCCTATTGATACAGCTGGTTACAAAGCAGGGCCAAAACTGCTGTATTTTTCTTTTCTTTACAGGCCTCTCAGACTTACTCTGTATATCTTTCCATCCTGAAATAGCCATTTCTGTTTGCTATATATCTATTGCTGACGCAAATGCAAATATACACGAGCCCACAGAGAAACTCCCACTCTGATATGGCTACCATTGAGCTTTCCCCATCAGGCTTGTAAGATTAGCAGAACTTAGTGGTTCTTTGGGTTTCTCTGCGCAGTCCTCAAGTTATATGTGGTATGTAAACGTAATAGCCGTGTGCCCATTCTTCCCTGCAAAAAGAACGTGTGTCAATACCAGAATGACGCATCTATCTGCTGCTATGAATCAAAATCTGTTCCCAAAGGTACATCTCTTCATTTCGTAAGCCTTTCCAATTTGGATTCAGTATTTCAGACTGATTCATGCAATCCATCTTACTCACCAGAAATTACTTGGTCCCCCAGATTTTTCATGCAGGGTGTCAGTGTTCATAAAAAAGTAGGACAAAAGCCTGATATTACTGGAATTTTTATAAAGTGCAATAATTGGACTCTTTGTTAGGAAACTTTAATATATTACAGAGTTTGTATCCTATAGTGATGAGAAATACGGAAGTAATTACTGTTGCAACGCTGGCAAGAATACACGTGCCCGAGGTCGCCTGTGAGTGAGTGGCTTGCAGTATTAGACTTGACTTTACAAATGAATGTTTTGCTATGTCAGAGAATTTTGATGAACATTTTTACAAAGACCATTTTTACCGTTTCTATTGTAGTTGACAACTCCCTTTGTTCATGTGTGGAAAAAAATACTTCAACTGTACTTTCTAAACGAGAGAATTATTACCAGGCAAAACGCAAGCTGTTAAGAAACCATACACTCTGGTTTACAAGTGGGCAGGCTAAGAGGAAGGCTCTTTGAATTCAAGTCCAAGTGCAAAGCAAGCTGCAAAGTTCACGCTTATTCTGTCACCTCCTGGCAAATGTGCAAATGCCTTGATACCAAATGCTGGAACCATCTCTCTTGCATTTCAGGATATTATTTTACTTTCCTTTAGAGAACACCTGCTATTAAGTTGTCAGTAGAGTAATACTGTTTCTCTTGGATTGTATTTAATATTTTTACAAGCCAACCTGTAACTTCTAGATTTTGCCTTTCCATGATATTTGTATTCAAGCACCCATTTGTTTAAGAAAAGAGGGGTGGAGCACAGAAAGAAATGTGCTGACCTGGAGCTAACCCTGTGTGTTGTCAGTGTTCTGAATATTTGAAAAAGAGCTTCATTTATAAAGCAGGTTCCCAACCTGAACTGAGTTTATGAATGACCTCAGCATTGTAGTATTCATTACCAGAGAATGTATTTGAGAATCACAGCATATTTCAATTGTGAAGCATGAACTCTATTTTCCAACTTAGCTGGTATAATATCAGGGCATATTATCGCATGTCATTAATCCCAGTAGCTTTGTTTTCAAAAGAAATAAAGTTACTCTTTTGCAAAAAAAAAAAAAAGGTACAAATCTAATACAAATGAAGTGGGGTTTTTTTTTTCCTCTGTAATATATCAGTTTCATTTCATAACATTAAAACTGAAGAATGTCCTCTGCAGTATGTTACTATACTGAGAATCGTTTCTGAAGCAAACACCAAACTTCTTTGATACTTAATTGATTTGGGAATCAGTTTCTTCCCATCCCCAGATGCTGTTTAACTGTATGCTTTGTTCTTAATGCAGATTTTTTTGGTAAAGTACATCTTAGTGTAGAGTGCAGGGAAGATTTTGACATATGTACTAGATTTAATGTTTGTTTGGAGGTTTTTTAATTAATATTTTTAAAATGACACTTTTCATTCAAACCCCTGCAAAACTCAGAGTTTTAGATCTTTTTTTTCTCTTTTATATGTGTATGTAACAAAAGCATGGGTTAGCTTAAACTGTGTGGTTTTGTTTCTGTGAGCTGTAGCTTTTGATCAGAATGTCTAGCGAGAAAACCTTTCTGAATTAATTCCCTTCCTGAATCATTTTTCTCCTCTTTCTCTTGTAGCTGCATAGTTGGGTTTGGTTTTCTGTGCCTTCTGTTTTAAATTATTTCAAGGTTATTTTTCTTTCCAGATATTGCATACTAATTGTATGGTATTAATGAAGGATGGGTGAAAATAAAAGTTCATTCTACTCATTGTAGTAAGTCAAACTATTGTCTCTTTGCAAAAGATATCAGACTGGGTTTAAAGGTATTTTTATTTCCTGCTGCGATTTATCATACATTACAGTTACTGAATGTACCAAAAGAGTCTGAGGGCATGCTCATCCCAGCAGGGTAACGTACCAGCTGTTTAACCAGTAATTCCATGCTGAAGAGTGTTTCTAAAGCAGAGGCAAGATGTGTGCCTTATGGTGCATTGCCACAAGCAGCATTTCTTTTCCCCCTCAATACCAGCTGGTACCGATCAGCTGGAGGATGTTTTTACAGCACAAATTTGATGCAAGGAGACAGTCTTGCTGGAAACATCAGTTTTACAGCTGGAACTTGAGCCTCCTGGCAGTCAGTTCCCCTCAGTCTCCTGCAGGCAAGTATGCTCTATCTTTAGATGTCTGTGAAGCTGGAATGCATCTAAAAGCAATTTCTTAATGATTAGCAGTAAAGCTGCCCAGAACCTGGATTCTTATTCCTTGCGGTAGTTAGTGGGTTACGAATAGATGAGTTCCTTTCAAATAAAACCATGCCTATGCACAGAAGAAACTGGCTGCGTCTGCCAGTAGGCTATTAGCTCTTCTCATAAGGTGAAAGGCAGATGATCAGAGTTTTGATTTACAGACAGATTGTTGTATTCATTGTTGCAGTGGAAGGTGCACAGAGCAGTTGTGTGAGGTGGTGGACCCGAGTCATCTGTGTGCTGGAGCTTCATAGGAGGAACACCTTCCCCAGACAACACTAGGCATCCTCAGTGAAGAATGTAAAACAGTTCATTCTGCTTCACAGCATGCCAGAGAAGTGAAATCTGAAGACTTTTGATTTGCTGCTCTAAACTTCCTATTTAGAGTAGGTAACAACAGAGGGGAAAATTTAGCATGTCAAAAGAATTACAGATTCATTTATTTGTAAATTTTCTAACAGATCTGTGGTGGGTATAGAGAAAATCTAAACCTGGTTCTCAGATACAGTGTGACCCAGATAATATCAGAAGCAAGGCAAGCTCCTGTTAGAGAGACTTAACCATTTACTTCTGAGGTAATTTTAATACATTGTGAACTAAGTTAGGAGATCCCAATGAGTTAAGAGAATGAGTATGCCAGGCAGGGCAGCATGTCTGACATTACATGTCTTGATAATACCGGGACCAAAATACAACACCAGGGAAGGTCAGTGAATCAGTCAGCATCCTTGTCCCAGTTGTTTCAGGCACCTTCTAGGCATGCTTGCTTACCTAAAAAGTGGATCTCCCCCAACACATAGAAAAAGAGGAGAGAGAAAATTACTTGCAGTTACCTCATCACACCTGCCATAAACCTGTCCAGCTAGCAAAGGACAATTCTTAGATTACTTGTTGCCCAGGGAGTGGAGAAAGCGTCAAACTTAATCCATCTGGGACAATTAAAATAACTTTATATGGGTAAGAAAGCTTAATGTTAGCTAAATGTTGATGATGACCTCTTTGTTGACATATGTGGTGGATGGGTCCCATGAATATTAGCAGTGCAGTATGGATGCAATGCCCATGTCAATGATGCATTGATATGATGGTGATGAACTCCTTTCTATAGGGTGATGCCAGCAACCCTCAGAAATCACAGAGGCCTGAGAGTGCAGTCAAACGAGCCTGCTCAGCATCAGTGGCATTCACTGGGCCTGAAGCTGTTTTAGAAGGAGAAGGAATGTGTTTGGGCTTCGGGGTTGTTTTTGTTGTTAAACTGTGCTGATAAAGGCTGGCTGAAGGAATCTCTTCGTTGCAAGCACAGCCAGACACAAACAGAGTGCTTCTCAGCAGGAACAGCCAAGTTTGTTTTGCCAAAGGAGGTATGATAGCAAACCATTCCTATCGCAGGAGGAGGACCTGGAGATGAAAGAGAGCCTCTTCTGTGATCCTAGGAGCAGATACCACATCCAGGAGCTGTTATCCCTCTTCACTCTCCTTCCCAAGTAGTAGTACCTACCTTAAAAGGCCTTAACTCCCTTCCTGGACCTTTCCTGCCCTCCTTTAGCCACAGTGAGTCCTTGGCTTGGATATAGAGAGAAGAGGCAGTGGCATTGTGGCCACTTTGCATCCCTCAGCAGCCTGCCGTGGTGTTAAACACCAGCTTTGGCTTCACGGGAGTCAGAGGTTGTGGTCTCAGAAGTGACTCAGTCTTAAGTGTCTTGCAGAACAACCATCCCCACCTCTTCAGCTGTAGCTGCACCCATTCATGTCAGCACATCAGGAGCACTCTCTAACTCTGGTTTCAGAGTTAGGCTTGCCTAATGCTATGGATCCATAGCCCACAGGATAATCTCTGCTATGTAGGGGTTTCATCCAGCAGCTCTGCTTTACTCCTGAAGCATAGTGTATGGTGGTGCAAAACCACTGGACAGCAAGACCTAAAATGAGTTTCTTCTGCTCATAAACCATGCAGGTATTATTGAACCTCAGCCAGCTTCAGGCTGTCCCACAAGCCATTTCTCAGTGAGCCGCTGCACTAAAGGCAAACGAACCGGGTCTGTAGTTTGGCCCCAGCTTTTGTATGATGATGAATGAAGTACACGATTAAGGAGCCCATTTGGTATTTTGATCTGGGACAAATCAAAGTGCTGGTGGCTTTGCTCCCAGGTTTTGCTATAAAGTGATTGCGGAAAGCTACTGAAGAGAAGCATTTTAATCAGATTAGGATAGATAAAGAGTATAACCCCTCAGTTATACAATTGAGCTTTCTAATCATATTAAACTTTAATACTGGCATCAGTGCCATATTGGAACAACAATCGCAAAAAGCTGCAAGCATAAAATATTACAGAGCCTTAAACATATTATGAAATGTCATCCACTGAGGTTAAAAAATGTTACCGTGTTTGGGGAAACGTGCCAGCTAAAAAAGACCGAACTGGGAGCTTGGAGTCCTGTGTACATGTGCAGATTAATGCAGCACAGCAGAGGCAAGGCTCGACCTTTCTGTTTCTTACATTTTTATTCATTAAATTGCTTCCCCAGGAGCTACTTCTGCCACCACTATTACCCACCTTAGTCCTCATCCACCAGCATGCTAAGTACACTCAGCTATTTTTTCCAATCCTTTAAAGGGTCCCTTGTTGTGGGACACAGTAAGAGGTGGTTCCTCTTTACTGGTGAAGCAGCCCTGGATAGGAACAACTTAAGCTCTCACCCTTCTGCTGCTGCAGCCACTGCTCAGCATCCATCAGTGCTTAAGGCAGGAGAGGACTGAAGCCAAAAGCCAAAGGAAAGGGGCTGTTAATGCACATCAAATGCCTAATTTAAGTGGGCTGTGCTTATGGCATCCATGTCTCCACTGATCTGAGTTCCCTCAGTGATCCAGGCTTGCAAGTACAAAGGACCCTGCTTGGGAATGGTGGCATTGCACTGCCCGCAGCCGCAGGTCCTGCGGTGCACCTCAGAGCTGCAGCAGCGTTGGATCCCAGCAGGGATCAACGGCTGGCCCTCCTTGAGTGAAACAGACAAGCAAGAGCTCAGACACAAAGGTTTTCCTTTCTTTCCCCCTCTAGCTCTTCCCACAGATATGGCAGAGGTGTTACATCCATCCTGTTTTGGTTGAATAGAGCCAAAGTAGTGAAGACCTTGACCTTACACCATGCACTCCCTTCTGGTTGTGAGCACGGCTGGCAGCATGTCACAGGGTCATGTCCATGGGGGCAAGCCGGGACAGGCCAGGAGCCACCATGCTGCTGCAGCCCTCATCCTGCCCAGGGGCCCTGGGTCAGCCATCCGGCTGTAGGAGGTTGTTCTCTGCTCTTGGGGTGGAATTTTGTTCAGCTGAACATTCTGCTCTCAGAGTCTTTCTCATCCTTAAACGCCATTTACCCTTAGATTTTAGTTCCCAAGCTTTCCATTGCTTTTTCTGGCCTTTCTGCATGTTCCATGTCCGACCTCCTACTGCAATGATGCTTGGCCACCCCCTACACCCACTGAAGTGCTGCTTTTCCCAAGGCAGCTTCCAGTCACTAATGCTTCCTCCAGACTCAGTGTCTCTGCTGTAGCATCCTGTAGCCCACAGTCTGTGACATGGAGAGGCATAAGGGGTACTTTGGAGTTTTCCATTGCTGCCAGCACCTTTGGCACCTGGGGTGCATCCTGGCACTGGAATAGCTGCTGGGTTTGCAGCTCCCCACTGCATGAAGCATCACACTGTGTCCCAGAGAGGTCCCCCACTTCAAGTGCCTGTCCCAGCACCCCACAGACTGGCAGCCCCAGGGTGATGGGAGGGAACTGCTCTTCAACAGCCTGGGAAGTTTGGCTCGTAGTGATTGACGCCCTGGTAATTACGCACCTTATGAAGATATGCGATGTAATCAGACCCTTCTAAAAATGCCTTGGATTAAAAGCTTTTCCTGGGTCTTCAGGTGATGGGCCTGCAATTACAGAAAATGAACTGCGTTTTAGCTTCCCACTGAAATTAGTAACAGTGGTTCTCCAGTTGACTCCGAGAGTAGTTAATGGAACAAACTGGATGCTCACTACAATATGGGTTTTAAAGCTATTTGAGAGAGATTCTGTGTTTCAAATAGGAAAATAATTCACACGATGCAAAACCATTTTGTTCACATCTCTGGGAAATAATGGCTCTGTGTAACTTTGAGATGTAACTGTTTATCAATAATGATTTCAATGTGCTGTTCCATCTCTTGCTGCAGCTGGGGGGGGAATGACCTGCGGAGACCTTTGGAAAAGGAAAAACAAGCCCAGGAACTAACAGTGCAGAAAAGAGCTCCAGCCTGGCCTGAGCAGCACAAATGGGTTTTACCACGAATGTTGAAATGCAGAGTGGTGTGAGCTTGTGCAGGGCAGAGCAGCAAATACACCAACACTTGTTGAATTTCAGCTGCTCAATCTCCACCTCGTCTCAGCTGAACCAAAGCTGTGGTAATTGGTAAAGTTTGGAGTGATGCTGGTGGGTTGCAACACATCTCATGGAGAGAGCAGCCAGCCCCTCTCCTCCATCCCAGTTAACCTGTCCCATAGACCTGGGTAAAATAGCTCACATCTTCTGCTGCACCCGCCTCCTTTCATAGTTCCTTGCCCATCAAGCAGTGAGTCCAGGGCATCAGTGTCTGGGTGAGGAGATAAGTAAGAGCTCCCTCCTTCCCTTACCTTTTGCATCTGAACTGGGCTCAGGACAGACAGGGATCTGATTCTGCCCTTCCCATGGTGCAGCCAGTCCTGTTGGTTCTCTACTCTGGGGGTACTCAGGTCCAGAGCAGGCTCAGACCATTCTTCCTGTGGGGTACCACAGGGCCACCCTCTCTCTGCACCATCAGCACTGTGTGCCCCAGCCCTGCCTGCTCCCTCAGTGCCACGGTTCACCTGAGAAACATTCCAACACCTTTGGTCCCCAGTCTGCAGGTTCACTCTCACAGCAACCGTGAGTAACTGCTCAGCTCTCTCAGGCACTGCTCGTCTCCTGCAGCTGGGAAGTCTTTCCTGGCACTGGCCATTGGAGAGGTGATCACCATTCACTCGCGCTGCAGCCTCTGCGTTCCAGCACTGGTGAGTTTGGAAACCTGTGACCCTGTCCCTTACTCCTCTGTAGGCACTGTTTCAGTGTCCGCATTTTTATCTCTCATACAGTGAACACCTTTGCACCATGAAGCTGAAGCACAGGGGGTGCTGAGTGCCGTGAGGGGCAGGAAGAGCCCTGAGCACAGCCGCATCCTCCCCTCGGGCTGTCCTTCCCGGGGTGCATGGCTGGTCCTGCTTCCAAACACTATGTGCTGCCAGGGGCTGTTCATGTGCATGAACCGTGCCAAGTGCAAGGTCCTACACCTGGGTGGGAGCAATCCCAGACACAGCTCCAGGTTGGGCAGAGAAGAGATTGAGA
>JAOEHY010033397.1:0-65027 GCA_025447955.1 Psilopsiagon aurifrons
CCATCCCATCCTATCCTATCCTATCCTATCCTATCCTATCCTATCCTATCCTATCCTATCCTATCCTATCCTATCCTTCTGTTCTGTCCTGTTCCATGTATGTGCATAGCAAGTACTTTAGCTGTGAAAGGCTTCCAGCTATGTCTCGAAAGGAAAGAGAAACCCAGCACCACATGGATTTTGAATGTAAAGATATGAGTGGCTACCAAAAATGGCGACATTGGGAAATGATTCTTTACACCTTTGAGTAAAATACCTTCTGGAGAGGGGATGGGTTTGAGAGCTATCATAAATGTCCCAGCACAGGTCTTTAATTACCTCCATGCCAAATTGTGTGACAGGAAACCCCCTTATTCCTGGTCCAGGAACAGAGAATGTTGAAAATCCTACCGGGTGTCTTACTGTGCTGAAGCACATTTAGAATGAGCTAAGATGTGCACACTTCTTGAAAAGTGAGTTTGCTTTATTTGGTCTCGATTCTTGGAGAAATTAAAACATGAATTATTTTGTTATTTATTTATTTACTTATTAAGCACCCAGTGATTGCATTTTTTACCTCTGTCTTCCCCCAAGTACAAGATTGTTTAGTGCTCATGTGACTGGTAGAAACTTTCAATTTGTTTCTTTTCTTCACAGCAATTTTTCGTTCTGTTCACATTTGTAATTTAACAAGGGAGAAAATGCTTCTAGAGAAAGCATAAAGGTAGAGAAAGTCACAGAAGTGCAGTCAAGAAGAATAATGGGTATTAAATCAATATTTATAAACATAGCAACTAATAGAGAACCAGACTCATAGCCGTTTGTTATAAAAATAAGTTGCTGCAAAACCATGTAAATGAATACTTAATTTAATGGGTTTTTTTCTGTATCAAGTACAGCTCCTTTTATAAAAGCCATGCACAATGACAATAATGCACAATGAATATTAATAATTGCCCATAATGTGTAATTAAAGTTTAATAATTAGTATGAAAGTCAAAATAACAAGAAAGAATCACTTGATCATGTTCAAAACCTTCAGTATTTGAAGGATGTTGTATAATCATTACACCATAGGTTAATGATTGTCCATTTGAAGTCTGCACTCATTTACGTTCATGGTTATTGGAATGTAACAGTTGATAAAGCATTTCATGATAGAAAAAATTGAATATGCAAATATTATTCCAAATGTGAGTCCACCGTGATGGGGTTATCTCTGCAAATGTAGTTCAAACTGGCGGCATTCTATAAGGCGGTTGTTTTTGAAGTGCCTTCTCAAAAATGGGTTTAATTTAGGGGAGTTCAGGTCAATGTGCTGCATAGAAATAGAGATTTTGTATGTGTAAACATGGCTCGACTGAACCAAACAGGTTTAGTCTAAAACACCCTATAGATGAGGATCTGGATCATATTTCTTAATACTTTGCAGAGTTGCAGTTATAAGTTCTTTTGAAATACATTTTGGGGTTCTGAGAACATTGATATAAAACCCCAGGTGTTGACACACCCCCAATTACAGGGAAGAGAAATAGTTCATCAAAAATGTATTTTGGCTCATGAGACCCACTTATAATGATGAAGAGCAGAAGGCAATTCACAGCACATCTCCTATGGGGTAGCATGCTGGCATTTCAAACAAAAACAGTCTTTTTTTGAGGTTTTCTGGGGTTTTTTGATGAAAATTTTTTTGATAGGTTTTTTCTTTTTTTTTTTAAATTTCTGCAAAAAAGAGAAAAATCATTCTTAATTAAAGAGATTAATTTTGCTCAATGCTATAAGTGTTTGTCATTAACAATTTTAAATGATACGTGCTGACCCGCAGTTATAGGATCATGGGTGTTCCTTTTGCCAGCAGTCAGTATCTCTTCAAAGTCTTCCACACATCTTCCAGGTTTTGAGTGCTGTAGTCACCACCCCGCTTCCATCTTTTTATGTTCAAAGTGAGATTTGCGGCATTGTGACAAGCCACCTAACCCCAAAACTGTTGGGTTTGGGGTTTTTTTGGTTTACTTGTTTCAATTGAGTTTTAGCAAGTCCAGTTTCCTGATCCCCTTGTTTGCTCATCGGGGTGGTAAAGCAGGAACCACAAATACAGTAGCACTTTGTGATAGTACAAGAGATACTATAGCCAGGGACTTGTGACATGGCAATACCTGTCTCCAAGACCATTTAACTGAAGCTAGTGAGGAGTGCAGGTGAATGAGAAAATTGCTAAGCAAGGAAAAATATTTCTGAAGCAATATAATTACTTCCAGTAACGACCAATCTCTGCCTTTTCATTGCTTCATGCCCTTTGGTGCTATTGGTGGTCAAGCTGTTTTGCAATGAGTTTATCTTTCACATTTCATAAACGAGGAAAATAAGGCACAGGAGAGCAACTTGCTGGAGGAGGCAAAACAAGTCCTTGGCAGAGGCCCAGAAACCACCAGGATGTGAAATACCCATGAAAAACAAAATCCCAGGTGAGAGGCAAGGGAGAAGCTTTAACACAGTTGCAGCCTCTGTATCTATATCCAGTACTGGAGAAACCCCAGCACAACTGCATGACACACCCGTCTCTACATGCTGATCTGCAAGCAGCAGCATTATCATCCCATCAGTGTCCCATTCAGTCCTAAGCAACATTCCTCAATCCCATACCATTCCAGGGTGCTTTTGCAAGATATGGTCTATATGTAATGACTGTGGCACATGTGGCCTCCCATACTTGGATAGGAAGAGTTTTTCATCCTTTAGGGAACCCATCGTTTTCCCTGTTCAACAGAAATGCAGGAGGAGGCAAATGGATCTGTGACTGATTTTCAGGCAGCGCAGGAAAGCAAAGCTGCTCTTAGTATGTAAGAACATCAGCAATCTCCACGTGCTTTAGTTTAAGCAAAACATGCAATAGAGGAAAAAGACTGAGGAAGTCTGTGCAAGTGAGTGAAATTAGCTTTTTCCTAAAATGGAGAATTAGAATGTTTCACAAAATTAATGGAAAGAGGATCTTAGAAAGAATAAAGAGGGGCCTGGATAAATTAAAGATTTTATCTGAAACCAAACTGGAGTAATTGACTAAATTAACTTGTCTTAAAGAGACATGTACTGAGACACTGCAAAATAAAGAAAAGATAAAAGGAAATTAGAGAGTGTAATATGGCATATAAACAGCACTAGGAAAAAAACGAGGGGAAAAGCAAGAATGCTTTTGTCAAAGGGGAAGAAGAAAGGCTTTACATGGATATAAGTGACCGAATGTGCTATTTTATTTTTAAACAAGGAATATAAAAATCTTCCTGCTGCTTCCCAATAAAAAGAAATCAGTATTCAGATGTCGTATCTTAGGGAGCAGTCTATAAAAAAATGCACCTCACAGTCATTTCAAGCTTACTTTATTTATTAGTAAAAATAATAGGCCTGAGCAGAAGAGATCATAAATTGATTTTTTTCTATTGATGTGTAGAATAAACCCAAACCAAACATTGTTATACATATCTCTTAATTTGGCCAGTATCTAAAATAAATCATGAGCAATATATTTTTATCAATTCAAAGTTATAAGAAAATGCTAAGCTTTTAAAAGACGCTTTTCATTTGATAAGGCAGCTAGCAGAAGCCTACTAAAGCAGTAGAAACCCATCTATGCAGTATGTTAGCAGAATGCGGAAGCAGTGTCCTCAGTTTAGAGAATATTAATATCAAGGCATAGTATTAATGATGTAAAAACCCTGCATAAACCAAGCAAAGCTTTCTGCACAACTCCTTCATTCCTGATCAGAATATTAAATTAAGATGCATTAAGGAATAGAGAAAACAGTGATTTTGTTAATCTTGCAGACTTCTCTTTAAAGCCCTTTTGCCTTTTCTTCTGTATATCCTAGATTACTTACTACTATTTAGCATCATATTTGCACTTAGTGGCCCCAGTCAGAGAGTGAATGCACTTGATTAAATGTTTAACATATACATATATACATACATGTATACACACATACACACATGCTCAAAGAATTTCCTGTGAGGCAGTGGGTTAACAGCAATGGCAATTGCTCATCTTTAAGGAGTGCTCAGGGAGGGAGCATTTCAGTGACAAAGAAGGATAGTTTTTCAGAGCCGAACTTCATAACACAAAGAAGCAGTTTAATAAGCTTAAAGGGAATTTCTTTTCTTTTTAATTCTAAATAATAATGCAGTTTACCATAGGGGTGGAGAATCTTCTTTAGTTTTGATGGGATCTAAAATAAAAAGGAGAATTAAAATAAACCCTTTACCTCTGCTGTTCATGTCAATTGGTGTTACTTCATAGAAATAACCTACTACACAGAAAATACACTGCCCATTTAACTCTTTTTTTGTGATTATATGGGAATCATGTTCAACAACTTAATTAATAGACAGATAACAATGCTTCACTGTCATCCAACTATCCATTTGTTTCAAAGAACTTAATCGAGGGCTGCTGCTCGGGAAATGTACACCATCCATTTTACTTGGTATCCTACATATCTTGCTGCAAGGAAGGCAGCTCTGTGATAGATCTGCAGCAAGAAGGCTTCACAGCTCTTTAGGGCAGAGAGAAAAATCAAACTGAGGTCAGGGAAAAAACAAAGCAAGATTTTTCTCTTTGAAGATGAGGAATGACACGGCACTTCGCTAGGAGGAAGCCTGCAAGGAGATGTTCATGTCAAAGTTTATAATGTCTGCGAGTTTCATCCTAGTGCCAGGGTCATGAAGCCAATGTCCTGCAGGGCTGCCCAGTGTTCATGGTGAGGAAGCGGTGTATAGTGAAAGCCTCTTCTCCAGGGCAGGTGACCAGATCATGCTCAGCTGTGGGAGCTGTGTCACCATAGCCCGAATAACCCCAATCGCTACCAACACAATCAGTATTAGCTCAGGGGGGAACTATGAGTTCCATAGCACCATGGAAACGCAATGGCAGAACTGTTCTTTGGTATTTTCAACCCTAACTGTTCTATGATTCTATGATTCTATTTTCACTGTGAAAATTTGGCTTTTGTGGCCACACATGGGAAAGGTTTCCTCCTGGGGAGGAAGTTCCTTTTTTTTTTTTGGAAAGACCTTGGGAATTTAAGCGGGATATTGGAATGTATCTGAGCTGAAGAGGCAAAAAGGCCAAAAGGGATCCTGCTAGATGAGCTGCCTTACCTGCAGCACTGTGCAACTCTGCAACATACCTTGTTGCAGAGGTGGCCGGCTCCTCTTAGGACAGTGCATGTCTCCAGTTCCTTTGGAGAGTTCTTGATTCCTCACATGGTTCAATAAACACAGCTTTATCAGCCTGTTTCTACAGGATGACTGATGATATTTTGGAGCTCGGCAACCCTACAGGGCTCTTGAAGAATCACCATGTTGTTCTGGTATGGGACCTGTCCAAATCCTAGCTCCAGTTAGAAGTACTGATATTTTTGTATCCCTCATCCTCTGAGAAGTTGGAATCAGTGTGGAAGAAGTGTTTGGCACCTGCACAGCAGGGCTGGTACAAGACAGGAGCAAAAATGACTCATGGTACTTTCATCCTTAGGCGTGGGATGAGTGTTGATGCCGGACTCACAAAACATTGTTATTCTACATTTGACAAAGACACACATTGTACCTTATACCCTCAACCTTCCTGTTGATCTAAAATCCTATCAAAATCAAAGCCCCAGTAGCATTAGCTTTTCTTAGTCTCAATGATATTTCAGCAGATTCTCCCTAATCATGACTGTAATTTGAGACAACCATTTTCCCCTTTTTTCAACCTCTTTCTTTTAGGAGGAGCAGGAGGGACTCTAATCAGATTCTGTGTATACGTATATGTCAGAGTATGTCCCTCAAAATATTTTTAAGACAGAATTTTAAAGCTTGCAATATTCATGTTCTGGCAATTTACCCAAGTTACTGAGAGGAGGTAGTTGACATTAGCCCTTCCATTCAAGGGAAAGATGTTATAAATTAGAAACTAAGAATTAACATGGGAAGGAGATCTTACATATGTGTGAAACCCAGGGAAAATATAAATGCTCATAGACAGCAAAGTACTAGATACAGGTGAGTGTTGAGGTAGTAAAGATGGGGAACTGAGACAGGACTCTCCAAAGTATTTAAACGCCTCTTTTAAAGAAATGAATCGCATTCAAGCCAAGGAGTGAGTTGCCAGCATCCAATTCAAAGCCCTGTGGCAAGAGAGGGACTCAGACCTACATTTCCCAAGCCCCCAGCCACCGCTTCCATAACTGGATGAGCTTTCTTTGCTGCCTCTTTTCACAACATCACCATGACAACAGTAGCTGCTCTTTTTTTGGTGGGTGCTCAGTGTGCATATTGATGGTGATCGACAATGAGGTACTACCATGATGAGTAAATAGATTAGACCCATGTGTTGCCCTATGGTCAACACACACAATGAGCAGATCTGTAGCCTTCAGATCACTGTTGTTATTCCTTCTCCTGAGTCCTGCAGTGTCCTTTCTTCTGACACATAAGCAAGTATTCAATGATAGCATTATTTACATTTTTAATTACATTGTGTGTACAGGGTATTTACTCAGAGCACAAGCGGCAAGCTGTTTGGGAGCTAGTGTTTCTGCAGTGCTGCTAATTAATTGATGATAAATAAGTAAATAAAGAGCCCAGCAAAAGCAAAAGAAAAGACTATAGCTGCTGCTTTCCTCCCCAGAAAACTCTGTGCTCCCTATTCCTTTTTTTCTTTTCATTTTTTCCCCTGTTATCATCCACTTTTTATTGAAACAAGTTTGCCATTTGGCTGACAAACCCTCCCCTGTAAACAGCGCATAGGTGAAGACTGGTCTAAATGTTTTTTCTTTCCTTTCTTTGTTTCCTGTACTGGGATAATTGGTCCTCAGGTTAGCCTGAAATTCCTTACACACACATCTCCTGATAAATCAGGTCTAGGAAATCTTCCATATATGCCATCATCTGAAATCTAATTCAAGAACAATGAAGGGGAACTGCTGCAAACACAGGAAAGGAGTTGGTCTGAAAACAGAAAGAAGAGCTTGACAGCCTAACTTTTATTGCGAGTGAAAGAATATTTCACCCTTTTCTCCATAAGTAGCCCTCACTTACTTACACTGCACAGATAGGAAACAAAGTTTAATAAAGTGCAACCACAGGAGCTAGGCTTTCAAATGATACACCTACAGCTAGGGAAGGTTTCCCAACAACATCTCATTGAGTAAATTCTGACCGCTTTCATTATGTGACTAAGGCTTTCTTCAGCCTATCAGCGTGTACCTGAAGTCATGTTCATTTGCTTAGTGTTTTTGCATTTAAAAATCTGGTCAAGATGAGACAAGCTATATACTGTAACACACATTTAAATATGACTGGGCCCAATGAGTGTTTTAAGAGAAGTGGATACTTGGTTTGTGCTCATTAACAAATCTAGTAATCCAGTAAAGGAAAGGCCAAATCTGGGAGCTGAATTATGCAGCAAATCTGAGCTTTCTAGAGCTGTTGATTGCTTTATAGCTGCTTTGCCTAGATGGGAACAATTATACCAAGGGCAGGCCCAGGCAACAGAGAGCATCCTAAAGAGCACGAGTAGAGCTTACCCTTTCCTGGGGCGTGCAAGCCTTCCTGCATTGACGTAGCGTTTTCCAGAATGTTTCTGAATTAGACATCCAGACTTTTTCTTTGCAAATATAGGTGAAATAAATGCATCAATCCTTTCTTTTCAAAAATCATCAAAATATTGTTCATTATTTCAAAAAGTGGATACTTAACTCAATTCCTTCTCTCTTTGGAACTGTTTTAACTGATATTTAGCATCCTGTTGATAATTGTCCTGGGTTGTGAAGTGCTGGGGGAAGTTCCCACAATCTTTCTGAACAAGGCTTATTTCACTTTGCATGATTTTTCGTCAATTCACTTCAAGGAAAAGGACAGTTAAACACAGATCTACAGTTTAGTGATAGGAGAGACTCAAGTTCTTGCCTCATTGAATACTTGATAGCAGGTATTGAAATATTTAGTGGCCTTCAGGCGAGAATCCAAACTCTCCCTCCCTTCATGCCAGGTGACTGCCTTAACTAGGTTATGATACAGCACAGTGCCATATCAAGGTCTCTCTGTAGCCAAGATCCACACAGAAACGTGTACCTTAGAAAGACAAGGAGAGAGGGAACTCCAGGAGTAGCTCATATGCACACAGGAGCTGCAGATTCCTTACTGTGCTTTGATGCACTTCTACTTTGGGTTAAGGTATATGGAATTATTGCCTGTAAGCTGGAATGGCTTCAGCCAGAAGGTCTGGGATCATCCATGTCCCTACAACACCTCAACCAATTTATCCTGCACTTTGCTTATAATCAGCCGTAATCAATTAATCCCACCAAAACTCCTGGGACAATGCAAGCTGTGGAGTGTGACTGTCTGCAAGAGATGTGAACCCTCCTGAAAGGAGCAGTACTTCTTCCTATAACCTCCTGGTTAGGATGTCTACCTGTTACATGAGAGCTGTGGAGCAGGACAGAAATGAATGCATGTCCTTGGCAGTGGGGTACATTCTATCTGAGGAGTCCTTGTACAAAATGGGACCACAGTATCTATTGTGACAGGATTAGGGGTGATGGTTTTAGACTAAAAGACAGGAGATTCAAGCTGGATGTGAGAGGGAAATTTTTTTACAATAAGGGTGGCAAAACACTGGCCCAGGTTTCCCAGAGAGATGGTGGATGCACCATCCCTGGAGATATTCAAGGCCAAGCTAGATGTGGTTCTGGGCAACCTGGTCTAGTTGAAGATGTCTCTGCTCATTGCAAGGGGGTAGGGCTAGAGGAGATGTCAGTCCCTTCCAACCCAATCTATTCCATGATTCTACATACTTCTAGCTTGGCAGTGATGCTTTATACTCATGTTCTTTGAAACATCACTCAGATGGACCTCTGTAAGCGAGTAGAAAAACACTTCATTTACCTTTTTGTATTCGGAATTGCATGCAAGTCAAAGTCGATTGTGTTGGTGAGGTGGTACTTCTGTGTAAGGCACTTGTGAGCATTTGCGGCTTCTGAGGGACATTACTATTAGGTAGCAGCACTGTCAGACAAGCTGACAGCCAACTGCCAAAGTCCCTTACAATTCCTTTGTCAGAGCTGTGCCAAAATACCTGTTGAGGAGCAACACTTCCAGAAGCGTTCACTTTTGGAGCAGAACCTTGAGTTCAAGATGCAGTGGCCCTATCCATGCAGGAGCAATAATTGGTTTGAAAGGATATTGATGAGCCGCTGAGATTTCAAATTTAGTAAGGAAAGAGTAGCAAAAATTAGTAAAGTAAACTGGAATTGCTGGATTTCTATGCTCAATCCCAGGGCCCAGCTTTGAGATTTAGGTTATTAAATCAGATTCTGAGTTTTCATTTAAAGGAAAACAACAACAAGAACAACAAAAAAACACCCACACATTTAAAAAAAAAAAGGCAAAACAAAGAGATGGAGTGACACTCCAATCACTGGAATGCAACCAAATGAAACCGTGTGATCCTATGCAGGGAATATTTGCTGCTGTTTGCTCCTTAGTTAATTAATTATTGCTGGCAAGTTGTGCAGGGTGTGGGCCTGTTCTTGGCTGCTGCACTCTATGTTTGATGCTGAGGCCAGGGGAACTCCAGAGGGTATTGTAAAAATTCCTCGCCTTGGGAGTGAAATGGAGAAAAAAACTCTGCATGCTCCCTGTTGTTGTTGTTGTTGTTTCAAATCCTGTCCCCCATGGTGATTTTATGATGGTCCTTGATGCTCTAAACCACCAAAGGAGACTGCAAGTTTTGCCTGTCTTAAAGATGTTAGGGAAAGGTTACAGTGGTAGAGCAGGCATATTTGTTGATTTCAGGGGGAAAGAGGAAGCCTAGAACAGGAGTTAGGATGCCTGTATGGGCCATAGCACATATGGGCTTCATTCGCTGATTTGTTGTAAAATGTCGTTATGACCTCAGTCAAATCACTTAGGGATGGGTTATTAAAGGGATTTACATACCTAAATCCACCATGACATTTTCAAAGTTGAAGCTCAGACACTGCCTTGTCTTTCTCCTCCCTGCTGGTGCATAAAACTCCTGGGGATGGTTAAACATACCTTCCTGCTAGAGGCTGTGAAGCCTGAGAGAAACTTTCCCCCACCATGTCCCTGCTAGTTGCTTGTCTTCATGCAATTTGTGCTGATATGGGACTGGGAGTAAAACTGGATCAAGTAAACAATTCTGCTGAAAAATAAGCAGTCAAAATGCTAAAAGAACTGCTAAAAAAGGGCTTATTTTAGTCCGAGTGGATAAATTTTTTTGTTCACCGTGTAATACCGCAATTTTGTGATAGAAAAGACTGAGGAGGAGTAGGGGCAAAAACTTATACTGTGGACCAGAAAGATAGATTCAGCTTGTGTCAGCACAACCACTGACAGAATTAGGTTGGTTTACTTTCACTTTTACAGGTTAATTTTTAAGAAAAAACTTAAGAGTTTTTATAGTGTTGCTAAAAACACGAAATTACATCTTGAGTCTTGCGTACTCTAAGAATGTACACTTAAGGCATGTCAATTAATTTACCTTCTACTCAATATATAAATAAGCATCCCAAAATTACAGAATAGCTAATACGTGATAGTTGAGTAGTTTGCAATAAAGTCACAACTACTCTGATGAAGGCTGGACACAATTGCTACCTTCCTAGATGAAAATCAGAGCTGATCAAAACACTGGATTTATTTTATTCCTTACTCACTCCTTCAATATAGCTGATTTGGTTAAAATCATGCTTTTTCTGACTTAAATTAAGACCAAAACAAGGTTAAGTATTTTCAGGTTAGGTGGTTTTAAACCACAATAACTGTCCATATAGGCACGATTCCATTAATTAAACATATGAATTTAATATAGTTAATTTATGCAAGTTTGGGCGCAGACTCACAGGTGGTTATCATAGCATAATAAGTTGCAATGCTTTACTTGACCTATGATTTAACTGTCCCTGTATGTGATTTTGAATTGTAGTGAGAGACGTAACAAAGTAAAGTTTGGCTTAGCACAGGAAAAAGAGTTTTGCTAATTAAACTTTATATTTCAGTAAGAATAAATACGTACAAATACAGAATTCATTGTCTATAAAGAAAAAACAACGCATACGTTATGTTCTACTAAGAGGTACAAGAGATTTCTTGCCTTCTTGTGGAAATTATAGCTGAACATAAGTTTGGGGAATCTGTTTATTACTTGATGTTTTGTCTCCCAGACACTTTATTTAAATTGAAAATACAAAAGTCCTTCTAAGAAACTGGAAAAAAATCCGGTAAAACAAAGAAGATGTTTTAAAAGCCATTTGGCAAAAGCTTGCAGCAAATGCTTTTTCAGATTGGCTATTGAAATTTTTCTTGTACAGACTAAAACCAGATGCGTGATAAGTCAGTAACTGAAGATTTCGTGTTTTGTTTAAAGAAAAAAAGCTTAAGAAAGTGGGTAGGGGAAGGAGCAAGTGTCTGTGAGGAAATTTGGGCAAAGTGAAGAGCTGCTCCATTTCTTCTCTGCAAAGAAGAAGAAACCTCAGCCTGTCAGAATTATTATGATTTCTTCACCTTGCCATTTTTTACTCCCTCTGATGAGTACTACTGAAAAACAACGGGGTCTTCATTGGCTGATGGGTCATCTCATATATTTCCCCTAGTACATGAAGAGGGGTCATAATCTTGAAGACTGCAACTCCTTTTATTTTTCTGAGTGCATAATATTCATAAATAGATTGCAGCTGAGCTGGCTACCTGATTGAAATGCTGAATATGCAATACTTGACCAGAAAGTAGATAATATGAACCCAAAAGGAAGATTCTATTTCTCAACATCAGTCATCTGTCATCGGTCAGATTTACAAAAGTCACTTGAAAACAGTCAGTGGCTGCTGACTCAGGGGTTACACTCCACTATGACAGCATGAAATTAGTTGCAGTTGGGCACTATATGTTTCTGGTCCTCTCTTGGATAAGGAGTGAGCCAAAAGCTTTGAAGTCTCATCTGGAGAGCAAAATCCCCAAAGGAAAGGTCGCAATTTAAGAGAAGCAGCAGTGTTCTGATAAACAGGATAAGGGAATTTTAAAAACTTCAGGACTCTTTTTTTTCTTCCTTCCTTTCCGGCCCACACAGGTATTGCTTGGGGCATCAGTCCTAGAAAAATTAGGCTACTGTAAGATTTATTGGCTGAGTGCAGAGTTTACATTACATTTTCTCTCATCACTTTCTCCTGGAGTAATTGCCTATGCATGCACAGTCCTGGCTGCAAACAGTGTGGTCTGATCCTTGGGTGGCTCATTTTGGGATTGATCCAGCTGAAGGCTGATATCACCCATGAGCAGCTGAGTCCTTTAAAAGGACTCAGAAGCTTGGAACTTTGCAGGAAGATAATGTGGTACTTTGGAAGAGCAGCTCCTCACAACAAGGCTTCTGCAAACACTGTCTCTCAGTTATTTATTTCATATAACTGCTGTTTTCCTTCAAGTCTGATTGTTTTTACTGTAATTTTCTTTCATCAGCAGCCACTGTAATTGATATAAAATACCTGTAGACGTAGTCCTGGTTGTGAAATATGTGGTTAAATCCTTGTGTGATTATTTGTTTGGGTTTTTGTTGCTTTTAATTTTAATTTCCAGTGGGCCTAAAAGCTCTGGCACAGAGTTTGCAAAACTTTCTCTTCTTTGTCATAATAAACCCAGAAAACACTCAATTTCAGCTGGAAACACTAGAGTCAAGTTTGCAGCAGCATTAGTGATTATGAAAGATAAGCACTCAATTCTCTACACAGCACCCCAAGGAGGCAAAGCCATGCTAGCAGGTACAAACCACAGTGCTCATAGAATGTATGTGGGTTTTACTAACCAAGAGTATGACTGACCAGGGATAGAGATCAGACACTGAACAGCAACGATATTCCCAAGCCCATATACAGTGGAATTTACAGTAAAAATGTTTTATCAACTCTTAGGACTCATGATTCTAAAGCCGGTGGCTGGAAAATCTTACAAGGCCTTGAAATATGCTAAGCACCCATACGTTCTAACCTGTTCTGTGCTACAATTTCATCCTTGAAAATATCTTTACCTAATAGGACACCTAAATGCAAATGCCAGAAGAAAAAAATATGCTAATTGAGCCTTTTCTGGTAAAACCAAAGCCAGACCTCAGAGTTTGACCCATGGTGAACAGTCTTAGCATTTTAGCTTGTTTCCAGTTCTGAAGTGTGATGTAGAGAAAGGCGAAACCCAAATAATTTCCTTCTGCAAAAATTACAGACCTGTAAAACTACAATAACTATTCCTAAAACAACACAAGGAAAGGCCTGCCACTCCGCTTCAAAGGCCAAATGTATTATTCTGATTGGTTCCTTGAAAATATTTCATGACACATGAACCTCTCAAACAGTAGAAAGACATACAGCTTTGAAATAATAACTGGAGGAAGAGGGTAAAACGAGCCATATTTATTCAAGCATTCCAGGTGCCCTCTGCAAATGGTGACCTAGTCAAGTATGAGAAACAATACAGTCCCAGGGGCCTGCCGCCAAAAAGATCCACAGCCACTAAATGCATTAAGACATTAATGTCTACATTGGGATCAGTTCTCGACTTAACAGGTTAACCTCTGGCCCACAAGGGAATAAGCAGCAAACAAGATTTAGCCAAAGCTTGTACTCAGAGGGAAATTGATAGCTGCAGCCCACCCATCTGATACATTTTTTTGATGGAGATAATTTTCCTTTCATAAGGGAACTATCCATAGAAATAATTCAAGTTGACATCTCAACACTAAATCAAAATGCTGTGGTCTGACATAGGTACTGCTAGATGATCTGAGCCTTTCCCGTTAACAGGCAGAGGTCGGGGATGAGGAGTGAAAGGGAGAGAGAAAACTTGATTTGCTATTTTGGTTGTATTTTAGGAGGAAAGTTTCCCTTCCAATGGTAAATATTCAACCTTTCTTTGGAATAATAAGGACTCACTCCTTTATTTGTTTCACAGTATAAATTTTAGATCTCCACAAAATGAGGTTTGCATGGCATTTCTGGGTGAAAGTTGTTTGGGTTTTTTTCCCTTAAAAAAAAGCCAAAGAGATATTCTGCTGAAGTGTAGAGAATTGTTAATTAAATTTTTAGAACATTAGTGTAGCAAAATTTGCCGGTAGAGGAGATAGCATTAATGAACAATATTTCTGTCCTGTCCTCTCCTCTCCTCTCCCTCTCCTCTCCGTGTTGGGGAACACATAGGAGCAGCAAGCAACTTGCAGCAAATTGTGCCGTAGTACTGGAAAATGAAGTTGAATATCAATGGTATATATTTTTAGGAATTCTCTTTTTTTTTTGTTTGTTTAAGTGGGAAGGGTAATTTTCAATTGAGTTTCTTCCTCCCAGAGCAATAGAAGTGGAAGCCAAGGTAGTCATGCCAAAATGAAACATAGTTTATGACCAAGCAAGCTTCAAATTGTGACATTTCAAATACAGTTAAACATACTAGACAAGTGGCAATTGCAGAAATGTTATAGGAGCTGTGTATTTATGAACTTTTCCTTGTAGCATTTTATGCTCTTTCATGGCTTATTAGGTTTGCACAATGTTACAAGGTCTTTCAACCTACAATAAAGCAGAAAGCAAGGAAACAAAGATAATCATGAAACAGGTATCACTGGCTTTTGAATTGAAAATATCACAGTTATTTGAGAAAGTAGATTCAGGACTTATTTGTGCCAGCTGGAAATTGTTAAACTGAAAACCAGAAAATAAGGTACTTGAAATGTGATTTACACTCTGAGGAAAGCCTCATGTAACTCCCAAACTCCTAATATCCTAAGATAGACTTGTTTAGGGAGTAGCAGGTAAACTGGAGAAGGAGATTTTAGGGTATGGGATGTATTCCCCCTTCCTAAAGGAAAACTTCAGCAGTCAGTTAAAATCAAAATATTTTCTGATAGTTAAATGTAATTTTTTTTTTCAGCACAACAAAGACACAGTTGTGAATTTCCACTAAAAAAGGTGTAAGTATTAGAGTCATGTAATTGTGCACAAGAACCAAGTGGAGAAAAGTCTCAGGACGTGTCTACCTACTGTGTTTCTGTCTTGCTTGCATGAAGTCAAATACTGCTAGAAACTGCAGATGAAGAAATTAATCCATCAAATAAACGGGATATTGTTTGGGCAAACCCTAGTAGAGAGTTTAGAGACATGAGCTTACTGTCATTTTTTCTCCTGAAGATAAACCATAACCTAAAATGTATAAATTGTAATCCTGTTTTGTGCAGATGAAACAATACTAGTTAGAAGCTGAAGGACCTTGACCACAGAATAAGGTCTGAAGAACCACTTTATAAATCAATTTAATTTTTGCAGCATTTTTATTTGGGACATTTTGAGATTTTTTTTTTTTTGTGGGCTATTCAGCCAGGTCTGTTGACCATTAATCTGTTCCCTCAGGTAGAAATAAAGTTCATGTAATGATGGTCTTTCCTTATTGCTGAAAGCTTCATTCTGAAACTTTTTTCCCCTCACACAATATTCATACTACTTTCTACAGTAATATACTGCGACCCATTTGCACCCTTTTCTTAACCTAGGAGTGATTTTACTGTTCTCTTGATAGGTGACACTCTGATTTACTACATCACTCCATCTGTATAGAGATCAACCGTTTAAGAAGTACTGGGACAAAGCTTCAGTGAGAGATCAATTTAGACAGTTCAAAATAAGATAATACTAACTAGATCTTAACAGCCTTATGGCAGGATAAAGTTCACTTCTGCGTAAAAAGGCAGCATTGGTTTCATCTTCAGTTTCGTCAAAATATGAGCCAGATCCTTATTTGCTTGTAATTTTAATTTTTTGGTTGAGGTTCAGCGATTTATATAGTCTGGCATTGTGTAGCTTGTGATACACAGTTTATTTACCTTTGCAGGAGGCAAAAAAGAGAACATGCAGAGGTGAGAATCCGTCCTTCTGTAAGCACACTGCACCATGGTCATTGTGGCAATGAGCTGGTTTCTAGTCTCCATTATGACCAACATTTTTGAAAAGAAATTGTGCTTTGTGTTGCGACTTTAAACTTTTTCTTTTTTTTAGAGCACAGACTTCAAAATGCTTCTTTGAAACAACTGAAGAGTGAACTTTAATTCATGTTTTTTAAACAAAGGTTATATGAGACTTACAGAAGCCTCACAAAAGAAAAATATCAGCAAGAATTGCACATTACGTTTAGAGTGCTACTGACTTTCAAATTTCTCTACAGGTATTATTTCCCATGAATAGGAACAAAGAGCAAAAACAGTTAAAAAAGCATATTCAAATGTGTGCATAAAAAGGCATGGTAAATGAATACTGTTTAGTTTGCTGACATAATTACTGGAATGTAATTTTTATGAGTCGTAGAAATCTTGGCATTTTCACTGAACCAGATAATTAGACTCTGAATAGAACAGGGTCAGAATAATTAATACATCAAAACTAGATGAACTTTTTCTAATTATTTTTATTTAATCTCTATTATAATTATTGTTATACTCTGCTGAGCATGATTGCCTCATGTTCATAGATTTGAATGCTGTCTTATAGTTGCATCCTGGGACTTTGTGGAATATTAACAAACCGTGGCCTGGAGAAATTAGAATGGTGTCGTTTCATGATGGAATTCTAAATTGGAATTTTTCTATTTTTCTATGTAGTTGCACAAATTTTGCTTCAGTATCATATATATATATATATAAAAGAATTTTAAAACCAAAGTCTTTAAGTTTATTTTTATTAAAGGGGAACTTCTCATGGAGTTAAAAGCAAGCTCTCTCCCCTCCCCTTCTCACTCCTGCAACTGTTTTCAGATCTCATCTTTTTTCCTTTGATTAGATATTTTTTTTCTAATTGCATAGTTTCTCTTCGAGCTTTTGAAACATCAAAGTTAAGGCTAGACTCCACCGACTGAATTCAAACAATCACTCAGAAGCATGGAGAATAAGGAGCGCTTCTGTAGTCAATGTCGGTGTAATTGAAGGCATGTGAGAGGTTTTAGTCTGCATTGTAGGTTTTTTTCTCTGTCTTTGAGAAGTGTAAACATTATATACAACCGCAGTGACTGCCACCAGTGGGACTGATTCAACAAGCCTTCTGATGTCAGGTCTGCCGGACAGGACTTAGGGGTTGCTTTGATGGCTTGAAAATGTCTGCGCTCTATTACTCAACATGTACTATGTCTAAGCAACAGAAAACATGTAGCTGGAACAGAGTTTGCAATTTTAAAGTCATGCCCTTTGCTTTAGATGGCAATAGTTTATGAACTTGGTGCTAAAGGCTGCATGTTCTTTTACAGGGAGCTCTGGTTGCCCACCAATTGCTTTTTGTTAATACCTAGTATATGTTCCCCATTTGTTCACTGAGATTTGAACACAGCCACTGCAGGCTTGCATAAACATTAGTATATTGGTACAACTATAAATAGAAATAAGAGGGGTACTCACTTTTGGACTTAAAATTTCTCACTGTAGTTGACAATTGAGAGGTTTCTTTAGAAAGATTAGGAGAAAAAATGTATCTGCTTTTGCTTTCTGATACCTTTTATTTTCAGCATCTTTTATCATCATGGGTAGGTGGTACTAATAAGAAGGAATGATTTGTAAGGTGGGGTTTTTTTCACTTCAGAAAGTCATTCCATAAATGCTACGTTTAACTCAGCCATATTAGATTGGATCTTCACATCTACTTTAATGAGATCTTTACGTCTTCTATCCCACACATGATCTCCATGGGAGTAAAGACAAAATATTTCCTCAGCTTTCTCCAGTTCAAGTTTTTTTTGAAAGCAAAGCAACCTACTTTTTATCTCTCACCCACTCTTTGTCTCTAAACATGAATCCCAGCCCTTGCCAGATTACAAGTGCTATGAATGAGAAGAGATACCTAAGAAGATAAGTGACCATCTTCCCTTTAAGGGATGTCCAAGATGACATTTTCTGTACCAAGAAGATCTGACTAATCTCTGTAGGATTTCATAACAGATAGTCAGCAGTCTGGGAAAGGAACCTGGCCTCATTTCCAGTGCAACCCTCATTTATTTAATGTCTTCACTGGTAGATCTCCAGCATACACGATCTGGCTCCCAGGAGAAAGAATGCGAATGGCTAGAACTGGAAAAGTAATAATGAGCAATGAGGCCAGGCTGAATTTCATGTTAATTACACAGTAGTCCAGACTCTGTATTCTTCTCTAACAGAGACTACTAGAAGAACACAGTATAGTTTGCCATCATAACCTAGGCAGACACTGTTAACCTGTTAACCAATATATAGCATGCCCAGAGATGTTGTGGATGCCTCATTGATGGAAGAGTTCAAGGCCAGGCTGGACAGGGCTTGGAGAAACCTGCTATAGTGGAAGGTGTCCCTGCCCATGGTAGGATGATTGGAACTAGATGACGTTCAAGGTCCCTCTCAACCCAAGCCATTCTATCATTCTATGTTCTATGATGGGTACCACACTGGAGTAGACTGGGTAGGCTTAAGGCTAAAATCTTCCTCCTTAAATCATTTTAGTAGAGTCATTGTAATCTACTTCTGGTGTTTCCTTGCAAATAAGAGAAAGTATTTCCCCATCTTTTAGGCTACTGTGCAACAAAGGCAATACTGAAGGCCCAGAGTTCATGTAAATTGAATATAGTCTGCTAAAAATGGCTTAGCCTTGTGGGTACTGATGAAGACTTCCAAGCATATCTCTTAATGGATCTCATTCTAAACTCGCCATAGGTATCTAACCTATATTATTTTGTTAAACTCTCAGGAAAGCTGTGCTATAATTCAAAACCTTAGATAGACCCAATCCTGAGAATTGTCATCTATATGTCTAATCTCCTAGAGTCAAAAAGTTTTTCACAGATACATCTTCCTCTTATGCTGGAGGCTAAGCAAAAGCTGCCTACAAAATCTGTGAGATAGTCCTTCACCAACCGGAAAGCATTTTCCAGTCTCTTTCTCCCATTGTTGCAATCAAACTTTTCCTCAAATAAAGCTGCACTTTCAGCATTTTTGGGTGAACTAAAATAATGTACCTTTAAACTTGCACAATTCTGCATGGAAATATATTTCCTTGCAGCCTGCTCTCATGATTAAAGTTCTGGTCTGGGTCAGCTAATTTATGGTTGATATCAGTGAAAGGTCAAGCATCCTGGGTGTGGGAGGAGGAAAGAGTGAGTGTGTGGAGGAGGTGGGAGGAAAGAGGAAGGTTGCATTGTACTATGAATGGAACTGAGGGAAAACATTTAAGAAAACCAGATTAACAGGAAAAAGATTAAAAAAAAAACAAAACCCAAAGCAGCCCAAACCAAAACTTCCCATAACATAGAAATAATAGAGGACAATGATACAGTCAGGTACAACTTTTGCTTATTTCTTATACACCTTTTCCAGTCATTCATCCCATCGCTAAGTTTTCCCCCTTTCTTTGCATATCTCCTTGTCTGTTCCTCTTGAGTTGCCATGCTCATCTTGTTTCCACAGCATTGCCCCTTTCCATATGCCTTAGCTCTTGATTTTGTGGAGCAGACGAATTAACACTAAATCCTGTAACTGTTAAAAGTCCCTAAAGCCCTTTGATGCTGAAAGTACACAGCTGAATCCATCACCCACTTCTCTCCTTACAATAAAAGCATAAGATTTTATAGACTGGAGTTAACAATATGATATTGAAATACCCACTTTAGGATGAAAATTGTACACAAGAAGGACTACATCTCCCTATTAACAGGAGATTTTAGATAACTGATTCACATGCAGAAGTTTACAAGGCATTCACCTAAATTCAGATGACATGACTTCCCAGTGAGTTATAAAAGATCTAATGTTTTTCTCAATTTCATATTGTGTATACTTTCCTGTCTGAGAATGAAAAGTGGAAGTGGTGTGCAATTTTGCTCTCCATGCCTGTTTCCACTTCAGAGAGGACCTCATTTCACAAAATGAAGTGCTTTACCTGCATTTTCCAGTATGGCATCCTAAAATTTTCTTTGAAGCATCATTTTGTTCAACGGTGGACACTTAGGCACATATACTCGAAGGTATTTGTCCTTCCACCATGCATGAGAAGGTTGATTCCTGCTGATTTATTAAGATTGTGAATTACATCAGCTTTCATTAGCCTTTTTCCCACTGTCATTATAAAGACTAGCTCATGGCTCCACTTCCTCAGCCATGAATACTTCACATTTCCACACAGGAAGTAAAACAACACAGTGCATGTCTGTGGTTAGACCCCTAACATAAAGGAGCTGGGGCAGGAATCTCAGTTCTTCATATGGAATGTAGGTCAAAACAGGAATGAGTTTCCACTATGAAAAAAATTTCCAAAGTACTGTGTACAATTTTGAGCCTCCAAACCAGGCAAGACATTGATATACTGGGGCAAGTTTAGCAGAGGCCATGAGGATGGTCAGGGGATGTAGCACTTGGCCAGTGATGACATGCTAAGGGTTGGCTTGGTGGGACCTGATAGAATCCTATCAATATCAAAGAGGATGTTACTGAGAAGATGGAGTCAGGATAATCATGGGAAATTATAGTGGCTGGGCAAGAGACAATAGCAATAAATTCAAACAGAATAGAAATATATAAGGAGAATGGGCTTGAGGAATTTTTTCCATTATGGGGATAATTAAACATTGAAACAGAGACATGGAAAGGGTTTGAAATCTCTGTCCTTGAAGGTTTTCAGAACCAGACTGGGGATAGTACTGAGCAAACTGGTGTGATCCTGCTCTAAGCAGGGCTCAGACTGATGAGGGTTTTTCTGAGGTCCCTTCTCACCTGAATGACTCTATCATCCTACAGATAAAAGACAACTGTGGAGCTCTGCCATGAAGCTTCTGTTTCATTATTGTCTTAGCCTGGACCTACAGAAATAAAAACTTTCCCAGCTAAGCACACATAGAGAAGACAATCTCCATTATAATGACTCAAAGTAACTTCTAATACTAACATAGTGTCAACAGTATCTAACCATTGCACGCTTTATGAAACTTTCTAGCATGCTGTACTCTTCCTCAGTTGCAGTCAAAAAGCATCAGAAACAGTGGGATTCACATCACTTAAACTTGGACATTGTTCTTAGACTCAGTGAGTGGAGCTAAATGTTTGCAAGTATAGCTCTGTTCTGACAGCATAGATTCATAAAATAGGTCAGGTGAACCCCACCACAGGCACTTTTACTTCTCTGCATTGATAACAGTGCCAATAATCTAATGACTATGACTATCTTCACATCTAACAAGAAATTATGTTTCATTCCATATCTTTGGAAACATAAAATAGATTTATTTCAACTTTTAGATTTGCAAAGTCATAGCTGATATTCTCCCTAATTCACAACTGAAGAGCTAAAACTCCATCATAGCAACAAAATAGCATCTGCAATGTTCACATTAGAACTATCCTGTTTGAATGATTGGTGCTTTTAATGCCAAATAGCACCAACCTTTCTGAATTAGAAATACAGAGATCTAAGCACCTTCAGTGATTAGACACAACTGAGACACCAATACCAAATAAGCAATGTAAATCTTAGCTGTGAACATTGGATGCTGCTGTTTGCAGCAGCATCTTTTGGTTCCCAGGAGCACTCTGTGGTAAGGATCCCTGTCTCTCTGCACTTGGAGCCTGCAGATCTGCTGCTTACCATCTGTATGAAGCTCAAAAACCTGATAAATTACAGGTCTATAAAACACAGAGATTGATTTTTTTTACCACTTGATCCAAAACTGAGCACATAGTTTAGCAAACATATTATGTGTCACTGCATTGATCAGAAGAAAAATGAATAAGCCATTGAAAATATTCCTGTCTCCTCAATAGAGGGTTCATTACTGTGAGGGTGCTGAGGCACTGGCACAGGTTGCCCAGAGAAGCTGTGGCTGCCCCATCCCTGGCAGTGTTCAAGGCCACAGGGCTTTGAGTGACCTGGTCTAGTGGAAGATGTGCCTGCCCATGGCAGGGGGTTGGAACTAAATGATCTTTAAGGTCCCTTTCAATCCTAACCATTCTATGATTCAATGAGTAAGAACCTGAGCACAACTGATGTGTAGTTGGAGAGTCTGTTCTTTTGAACAGCGAGAGAAGATTAAGGAAAAGGAAGGCATTGGTAGGCTATAGTTCCTGAGTACAGCTAGTCCGTCTCATGCTACTTGTGTGAGATGAGCAGAAGAGGACAAGGGCAAATTCCTATTGCGGGGAAAGCTGCCTCTGCTGACATAAACCAGTCCAGTCAGCTGCTTCATAGCACATGTGGCAGATGAGGCATACGAGGAGACAATGGTGACGTGCCACCTCTCCTCTTCTGCACTCTTACAATTCTAGAACAGCCCAAAGACTTTTCTGCCTCACATATAGAGAGCTGCCAAAGCTCAGCAACCTACAAACCATACTGTGAGGGTCTCTGCCGACACTGTTAAAAGCACGAGCATGGGAGAAAGCTGGGCAGTACTTATCCATTCTTTAAAAGATATTAAGTCTAATCTTACTCTGGCAGACAGCAATGGAAAAGTTCTCAATAGCTTCGCTGGAAGAAAACCAGGTCCTCAGCACTGCAGTCTTTTTACAGATCACAGTGACTGAAGAGGAGCTAAAAAGTGTTAGTGACAAATGTAACCATTGCCATCCAGTGGTACCATGGGCTACTGCATATTTATGGAAAAACCCTCCTTGTACTGTATCACCGAAAACACATTTCACCCTGGTACAAGACTTCCACAGCGCACAAGCATCATCTCAAGGGTTTAATAGAGCTGAAATATTGCTCAGGGTTTCAATTGGACATCTGCATATGACTGAATATAAGATTTTGACCTTTTTCTCTTCTAAGATAGGGTGGTCAAACTTGATCCTTCTGCTCTCTTCTGCTGCAGAAATAAAATGTCTTTTATGCCTCTACTGCATTTGAATATAAGAAATCCTACTTCTATCTTTAGGCTATTAGAAAAGTAAGAACATGCAGTGAACGCATATAATTGACCTGAACTTTTCTTTCAAGTGAGCAGAAAGCTCAGTAATTCCAATAATGAGTACAAACAATCCAAATTTAATCATTTTCATAAAAAGCTTTCTTCCTTTCCCACCTCCCTTTCCACAGACAAAAGCGAAGTGATTAATCTATTTTAGTACTGTTATGAAGAATCTATTCCTTGCCCTTTATTAAATAAATCTCCACTTAGGACAAGGAACATAAACAGAAACAGAGGGATTCCCCCCCCCCGTAGGTTTAAGAAAAGTCCAATATGAAGTAAGGGGGGAGTAGCATAATATGACAGCTAAAAGTTATGACTAAATCAGGAGAATGCTGGATACAATAGCGGACTGTGATGTTTTTTGCATAGTATAAGTGATCCCAGTCAAATTGTGAGCTGCAGGTTGCTGCGTGGAGAAAACATTTAGTCACTAGCAGTTTGATTTCTCTCGTTTGATGGTTGTACAAGCATAAACCACCTATAGACCTGAATTGCCACCATATTTCATGCCATTTCCATATCACTGTTGTGGCAGTGCATCCTAAACAAAGCTGACAGTACTGCAAAGTCACAAAACAAGTGACACAAGATAGTGAATAAGGTTAATGCATCTCAATCAGGGATGAATTTGACCCTCTGGGCTATTTCATATTTATAAGATTTACAGTTGGCATCAGATTTGCTGGTGCACTATACTTGCTTTGTAACAAGGAGGCAGAGCAGCTGTGAAACATCCAGATCAGTTAGGATGGAATTGTTTTGCTCATGAATTTGACCCTGGATGCCATATGGACTGGGAAGCTCATTTGATTTCAGAAGAACTGCTGTGTTAATGGTTTTTTCAAATGTTGCATCTTCAGATGTTCAAGAGCAGCATCTACCCCCTCATCATGTGCTTTGAATGGCTGAGGTTTTTTACGCTGGGAAAATAGAAAGTCATCAAAGTATAAATTGAAGCCAAGGTCTAAGTCCCATTTCTGACTGAGGTACCCAGTTTTGCATTTGTCTGATATCTCCTGTATCACGAGCAAAAAATCCCCCATATAAGGACCTGCAGAGGACAATCTTAAGGTGTCTCTATTTCGCTATGGTCTGTTAAAGAATTCAGTGTGACATCTGCTAATTGAGGCACTCTAGCTAATTGCCTAAAGTTAGGTGTGTTTCTGGACCTGGGAGTATGAGCTTATTTTTACAGAAACATCAACTCTGAGGGGTGATAGCATATCCCACTTGATGACATACCCCATGCCACCTAGATAAATACCTTGTGTTCTAGATATAATAAGGAACCAGGATGAGCATGTTGTTGGAGAAATATTGCACGAACTTCATGATGGCTTTATAAACACTTAACTCTGTGAAAAATTATGGTAGTTTGAATGTTTTGAAAATATCTGTTTCTCAAATATTCCTGTTTTCAGAGATTTAATTTTGATGCGTATCCAGTTCACCCATTTCGGCATTCAAAGTCAGGTATGTTTGTTTTAGCTTGTTCTTGAGAAAACATCAGACTTTTAACATCCCCAAGAAAGATACTAAACATTACTGAAGGAATGGGAAAAATTATTCTGGCGAATAGGGGAAAAACTGAGCACCTCTGAGTCCAACTCTACCTCACCCATATTTGCTGTGGTCAATCAGGTTTGTCCTCTGGCAAAATTTGACAGAAACCGTAACAGAAGCTTTTTTGTACAGGACAGAGTTTCCTTGAAAAAAAGTGAGAGACTATGGAGTGCTCAACAGACTATCCCAAATATTGCTCTATTTTTCATTCAAACCAGGTGCATCTTACCATGATTTCCCTAATAAGAAAGGTGCATGTATCCATCTGGCCCTACCAAAACAGAATGTTCTATAGCAATATTTGCCTGCCTCTGGGCAAAGGGTGAGATCGAGAAGGAATTTCATGCAACAAGTTAATTACACATACGTTGCTCAATTGGAAATGAAAGAAATTTAAGAAACTATACTGAATAAGAGAAAGAACCTAAGTGTGTTCTATAGATCAACTGATAGAAAGGTAGATTTGGCTGATAAACTACAGCCTTTAAAAATACGAGGTCAATACTAGCTGCAACATGGTGAACCAAGTACTTCGAATAACCTCTGGGATAGTTTCTCCTTATGACTAATAGTGTTACCAAAATTCCCTAGAGGAATTTAAACAGGACTATGTGCAATTAGGAGGATATAAGCAAGACACGTATTTTGTATCAATGAAATCAATGTTAAATTTGTATCAAGGATGGGAGGAACAAACGTCATTTTGCAAGAAATATGAATTTTTTAGAAGGTTGTGTACAACCTACATTAGTGTAGCACCCAGAGTTGTCATTTACCCCTTTTTTCTTTCTTTTCTTTCCAGAAAAGACCATGAAGAAGTCTTGGTTTGTCCCCAAGTCTTATAATACTTGAAGGAGTTTGCATTAATGCCAGGTATAGGGTATCTTCACTTGAATCTTTTGAGTCCTAGGTTGATCAAGCAGATATGAGTCTCTTTTAATTCATATCAGTAAGGACTTAGAATAGTGCAGATTAGTCATTTTCACTTTGTATACCCATGTATTTTGATGCATACAATACATTTGTGTTTAAATTTTGGAATAATAATTTTTTGCCTTTCAAAAGAAAATCGAGGCATGAAACTCCAAGCTTCATAACTGTGACTAAAATAAACACACAAATAAAGGAATGGACATCAGCGTAACTCGCTTCTAATCTTGGTAATCTTATCAAATTCTTTACTTTGGTAAATGTTAGTTTGCTGAAGTATACAAGGAGGTGGAAATTTCAATTTACATGAGAATAAATCAAAAATCACACGTCTCTTTCTTACCCTCTTGGTTCTGGTCACAAGTTTAAAAAAGGTCACTTATAGTGTTATCTAGTATTTACAGTTGATGACTTAGAGGATGGTGAAGTTGACAAAATGTCAGCTCCTTCTGAGTGAGTTTTATTTGAATCAGCTGGAACATGCAATTATAAAGAAGAAAAAAGGCAAGTAAATGTAACCAAAAGGAGTATACAAGCATGTGCCCAATGCCTGATTCATAAACCAATCTTAGGGCTTTTAGGATACGATTTATATTTTTTCATATTGCTTTCCACAATGCTTGACATTCTGATTATAAAACCTGGCTAAGGACAATGAAAAGTGAATAGGCATGGATTGAGCATGCATGTTTTTGACTTGGCTGTGCTCCTCTTTAGGAATAATGGTGGGATATATGTAATGTCCCACATAAATGTTCTTGCATGTTTTCAAGTTGATTACTTGACCTGAAGTGTATATAGACGTTGACATATATGAGTATATATGTTGGATGGGAAGAGTGTGTATTTTATGGTACTAGAGCAAGCATCAGAGGTTTTGCTTTCTACTCTGGATCCACCACTGGTGACATTACTGGAAAAGCAATGTAACTCCTCTTTGCTCACACACATTTATAAAAGAGGAACATCCATGATTCTGCCTTTATCATCAGCATTTTTAGAGGACTATTTGTATTGGTGTCTCCCTTAGGGAAATACACTGTCAGTTTTCTGAAATACGTAAAAAAAAGTTTGTTTCTTTAGGTACTAGTAAACAAAGGAATGAGAAATGTATTGTTCATCCATTTTTTTCCCTCTTCAATTCTCTAACAGGACGAAAACCAGAGCATTAAGCTTAGGAACATCAATATCCTGCTTTTTGAGTTGGCTGCTTCTTGGATCATTTTTTGTTACACGTAATGTACACTCTAACTGAAGTTCTTCCTGATGCACGAGACTTCTTAAAATGCCACCAAGTCTAAATGTACCTAGCAATCTCTGCCTACGTAATGTTTCTCTACAAGTTTTTGATCTCACCTTAGTTTTAAAGCATAATGTTTAAAAAGTTTAAAGGTTCAAAGTTTAAAAAAGTTTGAAATGTTTAAAAGTTCACCTACAGCTTAATTCAGAAAGGTGGTCAAGCGCTCACTTAAGTGCTACCAATACAGATTTCCAGATTAAAGTTGGGGTCATGTTAAACAGGTTAATGAACTAAAGATTAATGAATGTACCTGCCCCTGAAAATCTCAGGTTCACAGAAACTAAGAATTTAGAGTTAGAAATGATTGTAGGATGATGCAACTTGACTTCCTTTAAAACAAAAACTATCATACTTTGTCTAATTGTTCATGTACTGAACCCAGATGTTTGATCAACAAGTGCCTAGTGAGGGGACAAATGGCTACTGCTATTCTTTAAAGATGTGTATGATACACTCAGATATCTGATTTTTGATATCTTCTTATATTGAGAGGATTAATTGAAACTCTTGCCAAAAGTCAAGTCATTTGTCACAGACTCTCCCACACTTCTCCATTAGCAGTCTTACTGACTCATTTTCAAATAATCTGCCTCTTTAATGCATTATTTTTCTTTGTTTAGTTCTTCAATTCCCTGTACTACTTCTGGCCTTCTTTGGCAAGTTTTTTTGTGACTCTTCAATTCTGTGTACCAACATTTTACCAATCCTCCTTCCCCTTCACTATCTCCAGCCCACCCCCATCTAACTTTCATAGTCCCAGTTTGCCACTTGTGAAATGTGGGAACCAAAGAAAAAGATAGAAAGCAGCACTAGCATGTGAGCTGCAAAATGGACAGAAATCATTGTCTTGCTTTGAAAGCAAAACTATTGTAATGATGCTGTTTTGCCTTTGGAGAAGCTTAATCATCTCAGTCCTTGTCTATTTTCAACTCCCTAGCCCAGTTTTGAAGAAGACCCACTGTGACTATAAGAATGAGCAGTGGTTGTCAGAGAATTTGGACATTTCGAAATAACTTCACTAATGAAACCACTGTGGTGTGAAAAACAGCAGTGAGAATTGCTGGATAACATAACACAGGAAAGGGAGTATACTGGGAGAAGGGTTTAAAAGCATATTGGAGAGTGAGGCGTACACTACTCTTGGACTTGAAATTAAACAAAACTGTGTCTCTTAATCCTCTAAGAGCCTCTGGAAACATTGTCACCTTATCCTATTGAAATTCTAGTTTGAAAGGAAATTAGGCAGCTTTTCAAATTAAAATTTGGCTAGGATACAGTTACTCATAAAACACTATCACTGAAAAGGCTATATTCCTTGTTTATTTATCCAAATGGAACAGTCCTGTCAAAACCACAAGTTGATGTCCACAGTCCAATTCTTTCAACTCACTTCATTTGCTTTTTTACTGATCCAAGCAGTAAGTGTCTGAAAGAAGAGAAGAGTAGGAGGCACAGGGCTTCCAACTGCTCTTCCTAGTGTCCGTAAGCCTCTCTGCTTCCGACCTCATGTGTTAGGACAGACACCTAAAGGAAGGTTTAATCTCTGAATCTGCTCTCCTGGGCAATTGAATTCAAACCAGGATGCAATCAGCAACTTAACCCATGTCCTCACTAAATACCTCACTGTGAGTTATTCAAAGATATGCTGTTATTTAGGTGTTTATCTGCCAGAAGATTCTGACTCTGATAAGCAGTACTGTGTGGAGATTTCCCAACTAACTCAGGACCCCAAAGCAGTGGAACCACATTTTCATGAAATACCACCAAACAGGTTAACTAGCCCAGCAACTAGCCACAGTGATGTAATCCTATTGCTTATCCCACCTATGCTGTCACGCCTGCTTCTTCACAAGTAATTTGGGTTACCTTTAAAAGCCTTGCATAATGTAGTAATCTTAAAAGATTGATGGTAGGAGACAGCACATTTAATTTTCACCAACTGTATTCTGGAGGTCAATGAAGAAAACCAGAAACCCTACAGGAAACTAAACCCATCATTAAGTTGACATTAAATATAAGTGGGAACTATCCCCTTGTAGAAATACCTATCTCTTTCACTTGGCTATAGGGTGTCCTACTTGACTAGCTGGGACCAGACCAATAGTTAGATAAGGTTAAGGGAGGTGAGTCCCAAATCCGGGGCAGATGTTAAACCAGACAAATGCCAGTTTTCTTTTCCTAGCTCATTGCACTTGCTGAGCCAATATAAGCCATTCCAAAAAGTGAATTTTGCCAGTGTAAGCAGTGTCCACATAAAGAGAGTTTTGTTAGTACAGCTATCTCTATAAAACTGTTAAGTGACTTTGTTTTATTTGGTTTTGCAGCACTCAGTATGGATTTTACTGTTATCATAAACAAACTGGAGATTTTGCCACAGTCTGTGAATTCGCAAAAGGTTGGTTTTAGTGGTGTCAAGGCACGTAATCGCCTTGACGACAGAAGCCAAATATACATGTTTATCAAACAAGTATACAGCAAGTATTTCCTGCATTAATCACCCAAATTCAGCAACTGGGTTATTTTTCCTAAGTCCAAATTCTCTGTTTAGTTTTTTCTTGAGCTTTTGAGGCTATGATCTTTGTGAGTCCCTTACCTCTGAAGGGGAGGGAAGGTATTCAATCATGCCCCTTCAGTGATTAATCACAACTTTAATATGGTTTCCTTCCTGGTTGGTCGTGGCACATATTGAATTAGGAAGCAATCCTGTTCCAGATCCACAAACATACTGCCAACCTTATTTCCTCCACTTAATGTAATCCAGTCTAGGCCTGGATAATTGAAGGCTTTTGTTACTCCCACCATGCCCTTTTCACATGCTTCTTATATGTACAGAATATAAGTCATTTCTTAGCCCAGTTGTTCTCTCAAAACAGGTGGTCTATATTATATTCCTTTGGGGTCTGACTCTGCTTTCATTTACCTCACCATAAATCAGGAGTAACTCTGCCAAACTGAATGGCATTATGTCAGTGTAAAACTGATGTAAATGAAAGAAAAGAATTTAACATTATTTCCTGCTACTGTTCTTTCTGTGGGAGGTGGACTCGAAAGGAGCCCTTAATATGTGGTATAGCCTTTATCTCGCTTTCATGTTCCTGTTGGGGGCCCTTCATTTTATAAATTGTCTTCACTGCTGGGTGAGCCAATCTCAAACTACTGAAAGGTCTGTTCATCAGTAGAAGCTGAGTCTGCCTTCTGAATGGAATATGCCTATGGGATCCAGGAGCCCTACTCCTACTTGCTGTATAGAAAATTGATTCATACTCATATTTCTATTATTTAATGTCTAGATTCCTTCCTCTTTCCATTTTTATGAAATGGAAAATATGATTGCTAAAGACAGAAAACCGTAGCACTTGGGTAAATCACAGAGCCTGACATTGATTTTAATGGGTCCAAGATTCAACCTTCAACACTTATTACAGAACTATGAATCACCTCATTGAGCCAGGTCCAGTCATGTAGCCAGTCTCTTCACAGTTTAATTTCCTGTACTAACCATAATCTGGAGGAGGGGATATTTGGTGATATTTAAAAGAAAGGCAGAGATAAAAAAATCTTACCCAGACACTTTCTGCATTCACTTTAGTTCCTTTTTTTCATTTTATCAGGTTGATCCATCCTTTCATTCATCAGTTGAAGTCCCATAGCAATCTTCTTCGCAATGTGGCAAAACAAGCAGGACAGAATAACATCTGGAATATTTTTTCCCCATTGGAAATTACTGAGAACAGAATCAGAATACATTTTTCTGAAGTTTAGAATGTATGGATAGCAAGGAAATTGTAAATGACAAATTCTAAACAGCATGATTATGGATTTTTCCTTTTTTAATAAGTTAATTCAATCAGTATCAGGAGAGGGTGGGGTAAAGGGAGGCAGAGGTCAGTTCATTGGAAAAAACCCTTACTTAATGTAAAAAGTGTTAGATTTGCCACCTAATTTTTCTTTTTTACTTTTTCTGTCTAATTTGTGAACAGCTAAGACAGAAGATTGCCATAAATACTTCTTATTTTCCAAAATTTGCAGAGAATGTTGCTGTGAATTCAATATTTCTGTTTCTGTAACATTACTGCATTTCTCTTCCCATAACAGAGTATTTTTCTTTTTGAAGAACTGTTCCTTTTTAATGTTTGGCAAATCACAGCTTCAAAACTGAAGTGTCCTTACTAACAGGATTTAATCATCAAATCTGGAAAAATCAAAAGAGAATGAAGAATGTTAAATAGCATAGTTTATGAAGGCTAATTTATGGTGGCAACTGCTCACCAAACCAAGAGTGGTGTTTTCTGGCCTCCAAAGATAATTTTTCATTCCTGTCGGTGCTAGACACCTCTTCAGTCCTGTTAGAATTTGTCATCTAAACCTTTCCCCTCTCTGTTCTTCAGGGAATACCATACTTTAAATGTTCTCTTGCCATCATTAGAGCAAACCTACAAAATGCGGCATTAGCATTGTTTAATAAATATGGTGGCATCATCCTTTTGCTGTTATAAAACATCTCAGAAATTAAGCTCACACCAAGAAATACTTGCCCCAGTTTCATAAACTGTCCATATAATCCTTCTATCAAAAATTGTTTAAACTCTTGTCCAGAGGTTCCATCAATTGATCAGTTCTTTTTGAAGTAGTTCCCCTGCACAGGAAATAATTAAGGAGACACAGAGTAATCAGGACACATACTGAGGAGACAGTACATGTTCTGAGTCCTGCTTCATCAGCTGGACAGGCATTTGTTGTTAAATAACAAATGGGGAAAAAAAACATACATCTTTTTCTTTTCAAAGGAAATCTTTTTCATGCCAACTGTTTAACCAAGCCAAAATAGCCTATATGTGTGTGCTTGAATCCTCTTGGACTTTGAAGGAACTGAAACATAACCTCCCACATTGTGTGCTTGTTCTCCAATTGCTTGCTTATTCTATGAAAAGGGGAATGATATTTCAGTGTAAACTACAACTGCATCTCAAAAGAAAAATGCAATCCCCACTCTGCTTTTGAGATAAATGATTTAAGCAGTTAAGTCCAACACAGATTTTATGGTGATGACTGAACTAGAAGAAGGACAAATTTGCTTTTTACATAATGTGGTTATGTATTCAATTCTAATGTATACTTTAATTAGGTATAATGTCTGGAAGTACTCTAGACTTCGCCAATATATAAGTATGAGCACGTTCAAACACATACTTTGGTTTTGAGACATAAAATTGTATACATAGATGGCCTTTATAACATTGGACCACTTAGTCTCAATGCTGTTATCCTGCCCTCCAGAGTAAAACCGCATTATTGAATGGATGAAATGATTTAAAATGAAGTCAGTACCTACATCCCTTGCCTCCCTATTCTCACTCACAACATGAAGGAGAATATTTTGTTTACCTACCACCATTACTCATAGCTAGGTCAAAACACCCTTGTGAGACCAGGAGGGCTGATTCCCATCTCACTTGTCCCAGTTCAACACTATTTCAGACTGTAAGAACTGCACCTAGTCAGACTGGTATAAATGAGGCAAAAGCTTTCTTTGGTTAGCCTGGAGGAACCCAAGAGGACCCTCATTGGCAAACATTTGTCACGAACATAAATAGCAGAAAGGTTGTACAGCTCACCTAACTCTTTCAAGCCCTCCCAGTGGTGTGGCTTTTGTGGGTGAGATCTTCAGGTTTAGGCCCATGAGCACATTTGTTTCATCAGGGTATGAGTATGAAAACAAGGACATAAAAAGCAGTGGGCAAGATGGCTGGGTGTGAACCACACCAGAAGTCCAGGCAGGTTGCTGCCGCCCAGCACATTGCTCTCTGCTTGGGTTAGGTTAACTAGTAAGTGAAGTGTGATGTGAGTCAGCCCCAGGACTTGTCCAAACATTTCCAAAAGCCTGCAAGAAACATTTCTGAGGTGGGACCGGCTCGCAGTGGGAGTGGGGGAGTTGGAAGGGAAGTGCATACATGGTACAAGCGGGTGGCAGCCATGCAAAACCTTAACTTCTCACCGGGCAGTGACCTTAGTATGTTTTCATGTTTATCTAAAAAGATAAAAGGTATGCGATTGCTCAGGAATGAAAACACGGGTAACATTCAAACAGAGGAAAGCAGAAACAGCAGTTTAAGAGGCAGGGAAATGTAAACCAGCACAGAGAAACATTTGACTTTGCCTTTTTTTTTTTTCATGCTGTAGAGGTCATGGCTGCATTATATTGAAACAAATAGGAAGGACCGAGCAGAAGGTTTTGATAATGTAGAGCAGAGCTCTTCTAGAGATACTTCTTACTGTCAGAATTTGTAAGATCTTAGAGCTAACAATATAAATATGACCAGAGTGAACAGCTTCAGATTTTTCTAATTGCAAAGGAAGATTCGAGTTCATGATTTCATAAATGAAAGAGGCAACAAGAGCCAGAGTTCGTGATCGTGCCTTGTTTTTCGCATATGGCTCAAGGAAATCCCTGTGTTTCTTGAGAATTTTCAGTTCTTTCAGCTTCTTTACAAACACCAGATAAAGCCATGACAGTAAATACTTTCAGGCCAACATAAAATAAATGAGATTAAGGTATAAAACTGTTGGAGGGAGTGTTCTGTTTAAAAACATGAAGGCAGGTTCTGAGTGGATGTAAATTAAGGTCGCCCCAATGAAAAACAACAATTTACGTGAGGTGGATCGAGCCTGTGATGTTTCTGAGGTATTGCCTTTATACATATCTGATTTGATAAAACTGCTAGCAAAGCAGACTCCCTGTGTACAGACACAGACAGCACGCTACTCAGACAAAGGTTCTGATTCTTATCTTCACCAGTTTCACACTGGTGCAATCCCATTGCTACCAGCCATTTTGCTCATGGTCTACTCTCGTCGGTCAGACTTGTGACAGCCTTAGGCCCTAAGTTTTTCCTCGAAAACTGGGAGAGAGAAGAATTGCAAAGAGGGGGAAAAAGGATCAATTTTTCATTTGACACCAAGTGAATCATTACTTCCTTCTGGGATGTAGTACCTTTTCCCACTGTTGGCTCCATTTCCCATAATGCCCTTGACCTCAGAGGTCACCTGTCATTGGAAGATGAAGCTCTGAATAAACAGAGAAGACCCTGTGGTGTCTCTTATCTCTCTGTTTTGCCTCAAATCTCCGGGCGGAGTTTTAAATTATTCATCCACTAGTGCTCTCTGCGAGTTACACGTCTCCGTCACCTACCCCCCCCTTTGCTTGCCCATTTGTGAGTGAAGGCGGTATCCTTGGGAACCTTATCAGTGATCACAGATTCAGGCTCCAGAAATGAAATAAAAGAGGAAATTGGCTGTATTAGCATAAGAGGAGTCAGCCTGGAGTTGAATACACACATCACCCAGAAGCACCACTGGCTTCTCTTATCAGTAACTTCTGATCACCACTTCTTTATACACACAGGCACACAGGCACACATGCACCACACACATGCACACACACAATCCACTCTTTAATTCTACCCAGCCCATTCCTTTGTTCCAGCTCATATGAGGGAGCACATGAAATAAGGTCAGATGGCATGAGTTTCCTGAAGCGGTTTTCAACACTCTCAAGTTCTCCTAGGTAAAAGAGCAGAAAACAGCATAAACAAAAAGTAATTTACTTTTTTTCTTACAAAAATGATGATAATCCTGTAGCCTCCACTGGGGGGGGGGAAAGTCAGGATAAAGATTTCAGATAGGGAGGCTCTGTTATTAGTTCAAGTATGATTCCTAAGCCAATCTCTCTGTTTATCTCTCCCTCCCCAGTGTCTCAACAATAGCACATAATCAGGGTTTATGAGGGTTTTTTCAGAATATAAAAATCTGATAGCCATATAACATAATTGGGCACAACTTTCAAATTAATACAATTACTAATTTTGATATTTAGAGGTGCAGATTTGTGTAATTGAAACAAATTATTTTCCCATGCTTCCTTTACATGGAGATGTTATCTTTCATACTACAGTTTTGACAAACACTATACCTTGTTTCTTCCAAATCAGAAAAACTGCACTGGAAAGGAAAAATATTGGTCTATATTCTTGAAGGAATGGGGAACTGGAATTTTTGAATTCTGCCTTCCTTATCTTTAATGTTACATTATGGTATGTGTGCCTCCATATTTTGCTGTGGGTAGCTTTTAGAGATGTACATTACTCTTAGAGTTGATGTTGATAGGGTTGCAGCTGCTGCCCTCCTTGCTATTGAATCTGGTTGCTGGATGAAAAACAAGATCAGAGGGAGCTGACACTACAGACAGGGGAAAACATGCCCTGTGAGATCAACATTGCTCACATTTTAGGATGTTTTTTTCTCGATCTTGTGAAAAATAACAAAAATAAATTTCCCTTTCATTGAGAGCCGTGATTTTGTCAGCATCCAATATGGTAATTTCCATGCACAGTTTTATTTACGGCAATATCACCCTATCCTACAAAATGAATCTCCTTTGTTGTCTAATGGATATCGCCAACATCACACAATAAACATGCGTTGGCTTTACACATTACAAGTGGTGGCCTAAATTCTATTCCTTTTAGTAAAGCAGAGCTTTAACTGGAAAAAAAAGCATCTTTACCTTCCTTTTAATGATGGAAGCAAGATGAAATCTTGTGGGGTTTGGGCAAAAAATGCAAAAGAAAACACAAATAGTAGTTTTAATGATTGCAATTCTCTTGGTGCTTTTTATGCTGGAGCTGTTACTTGTGTACATATAATAAAAAAAGATTTCTATTGGCTTCATTCATGCTGCCAGGAATAAAGGATGACTATTCAATAATCCTTTCCCTATGCTCAAATAGTGTCATGATATCTAGGAATATCCGTGTCATTTCCTTTTAGATCTGTGCAAAGTCTTCCTGATGACCAGAGTAACAACTATTTATGCTTATAGGTCTTTGACAATATTCAGTGGAAGGGATTGTACTTACATATAGAACTAACCTTGACTGGACTCTGAGTAGGAGGCATGATATACTAGTTTGTAACTGTATGCAGAACCTATGCCAAATTATTCTATGAAATGACTCTGTGGATCTACTGAAGTTGTTGTCAAAACAGCCATTGACCTCAGAAAAGCCAGGCATACACCCTTAATATCTAACTCTCTGCTATTGCTGCATTCATCAATGTAGGAGGTCATGGTATCACAAGAGAGTAGCTAGGAGGAAGATGAGGATGATAAGAATAACAGGGTTCATTTTTAGCTGTAACATGCTAATCTTCTTCAGTTCCTTATTTGAATATGTTGTGCCAATCTGACCAAGAGAAAAGCATCTGCTTGCAGTGTTAACAACAGAAAATGAGAAGTGTCATCACAACTTCTATTTGTGACATATCTGGAGGTTGAAAATGCACACCTATTTATTAATCAAGAGGCTTTACAGATGATAAATATTTGCAGCAGAAAGGAAAGCTGAAAGCATGGTGACTTCTGTTAAATAAGGTTAGACTTGTTTATTTACCAATTCAGCACATCTAAATGAATGGAGTTGATGTAGGCATCCTGTACGGTCAATGGAGTTAAATCTCAGTTGCATCAGTCACACCCTGGAAGTACTTGGCTGTGTCCATGAACTGCGAAGTGAAATTGGGGAAAAAATTCTCTTCACTACCCTTCAGACCATTGGACATAATGAAAATGGGACAGAGATCCTAAACTGTAAAGGTAACACTGCAAAGCTATCAGTAGAAGTAAGGTGTGAACCCAAAACTTAATAATACATAATGGGGTTTGTAAAGAACAGACATTTTGCTATATTTTAATCATTTCAATTACCTTATAAATCTTTTTCTGTGAGAAATTTATGACAGAATCAAGGATATAACATAGACAGTAAGAGCAGTTCTCCCTTTGTATGAAGCGACTAGATACTAGGCTTTTCTCAGTCGTCAAGGTTAGTGTTTCATCATTGGGCTTAATGAAAACAAAATTTAAACTTTATAGATATTCCTGAGGTCAATAAGGAGTTTCCCAGATAAGAGAGTCTTTCCTTAGTCCAGACTTTCTAGTATTCCTTGCTGATAGAGTTATGACACTGATTAACTTTCTCCTAAGACATGAGAAATCTCATAGATTATGAGGCTGGGGAATATCACCATTTCTGTTTAACCCTGTGTGGCAGCACCATGTGGAGAAATTAGCAGCCTATGCCATGTAGCTGGGCTCTGTTCAAGGCATAATATGCTAAAGATTTCACCTATTAAGTCATTTTGGCTTATTAAATATGTTTTTATTGAAAATATATTTGCAGAACAGCTTACAGTGCATGTGGATTTAATGGAAAAGAGCTTCCCTTCACATGACTTAAGTGAGAGTTTTGCTGTTTAGGTAATGTTTCTCACTTAAAAGACATCACTCCTTTTAACCCTTGGAGATGCCAAGTTTTTTCCTCATTACAAATTTCTTGATTCTCCACACACAAGTTTTTTACACATACATTTTTCATTCTGTAGCAAATTGGGACCTTTAAGAGCAGAAATACCATGTAATCTGTAATTCTATGGTACTAGAGGTTCTAAGTAGCTCCCTTAAATAGACTGTGCTGTACTCATCATGCCTGAGGCAACTCTTCTCCAAGCCTTTGACTTCCTTGCAAATCCACACTGTTTCCACGTACTGGTTCTGTATAACTCATATGGTCAAGCTTGCTTTGTTTTCCCAACCTGCAGAACAAGAGATGTATCTATTTCTTTTTTTAACAGAAGGAAATATGTTTATTCAATCATGTGTTAGTTTGGGACTCAGTGTGATAGACATACACTTAAGGATAAGCCTTAAGTCAGCCTCAAACAGGACTCTACAAAGCATCCTTATGTCAGTCTACAATTACCCGCATGAGTCAGCACAGTATTTCTGCACTTACTGTGTAAGAAGTGCCTGCTTCTCTTAGCACCATCTGAGAAAAATGGATGGCAATCTGGAGGGACAGAAAGCTGTGATCTCCCCTTTCTGCAATACAAGTAATGTATTCTGAGGCCAGCCATCTAGTATTTACCTCATGGGGGAAATAAGAGCCTTATTGACTAAAACAGATTCTTCACCCAGGTTTTGGAAACTGGTGTTTCTGTAATGAAACGTTACAGCAAATTCACGTGTCTGCAGAGCATGAATTCTTACTGATAACAAACCTCACTCTACAGTAACTCTGAATGCCTGCTGTCTTCTAAAATCTCCCCCACCTCTGAACATATTCCCATGTGGACATGGCCATTGGTTTGGAGTCTGATTTATACTTTTTGCATGTACAGATCTCAAAGCAGAGGGCAGAAGCTGGCAGTTGATGCTTACATTTCTCAACATTTGACATGTTTATGTGACTAAATATGCCAAAATATCCTTTTTTTGTCTTCTATTGGTAAAAATCGATTGGCAAATACGTGCAGTCTGTCACTCATACAAGACAGTGTTATATTACGCCTATTTTATATGCAAGTAAGCAGAGGCACAAAAGACATTTTGGTAAAGTGGTCAAAAGCATGCTCTTTATTCAAAGCTAAACCTCAGAGTTCCTGTTTTGATACTATTCTCATCTTCATTAGGCTTTTGCATTTTGGTACTGTCAGGGGACAGTATCTAAGGGCTCTCTTTTCCAGGGGGACCAAGATCTGCATCTATGCTATGAATCACACAGCAGAAACATGGATACAAAACAAAGAAAGTCCATTAAGCCCTCCAGAGATGATCATCTTTATATTTCTATTTCCTAATAAAGGCTTAAATGATTTCCCTTTGCTTTGAAGAAACAGATGCCCAGTTTCTTATCCGAATCATGCCCCTGCATGAGACTGAAAGAGCATCAGCATGTTACTTCTGGAAAGCCCCACATATGCCTACATAACCATTCCATTTCTGGGAAAAACTGATTTATAATTACAGCTGTGCAAGGCCAATTTGGTGTTGGAGCAGTTTGGAAGGTGCATCAGAGTTTTGTTTTCATGTACTAGAACCCACCTCTGCTATTTTTCTTTGGACTGCAAATAATCTGACTCTGCAGTCATAAACAGAGTTTGTATTCTCCCTCTCCCTCAATTAACAGCTTGTACTCAGACACGCAATCATCATTTCCTATAAGGAGCCTTTACCCCACAAACTGCATTTCAAGAGCATCTCAGATACAGTCATATAAAAGAGGTTTTACAGATGGGACTTCATCAATGCATACAAATTTGGAAAATCAGCATTTTCCTGGGAGGACGAATATTCCATGTTCAATAATTTGGGTAAGGCACACTATCTTATACTACTTGTGATCATCTTAGAAGGTGTAGAGGACTATATTCAAAAGTCCTAAGAAAAGAGAAGCATTTCTCCTCCTGGAGAACTCTGATCAGCTCTTCGGATGGCAGTGGATTTCAGATGCTATTAATTTGGAAGGGATTTAGACCAATGTAGGAAGCAAAGCGGTCATGTCCAAACTAGTCATGGAAATTAGGTTCTGTATCTGGTCCTATTCTTCCACTAAGATATTTAATAGGATAAACGATATTGCAGATTTTTCTGTATTCAAATTTTACTTAGGTTACGATTTTCCTGCCACGTGCCAAACTAGGACATTGCAGCTCTGATTAAAGTGAGAGCCACAAATGTAGTCAGGTGAACTGTACTCAATATAGGAAAATATCTCCAGCTATCTAATATGGCCAGCTCTTCGTGGGGATAAGGCCACCAGTTGTTCCTTCATTCCAACATTTTACATTTCCCAAACCTGCCAACAATGAGCGGCAATTTTTGCATAGGCTTAAGAGAGCACACTCTTCCTATGTGCCACCCCAGCATACTGCTTTAGGTTCCAAAAACAAGTGCATATTGGATTTCATTATTTAATACTGCTGTGGTGGGATCTTTTTTTGAGGGGATTGGTTGGGTTTGGTTCCTTTGAGTTTTTTAGCAGCAACAGGGGTCATGCAAAAACACACACCTCATGAGCTCTTCGTGTGCCTATACTGAGTACCAAAGGAAGCAGAACTCTAACACAGCTGTAGCTGTTTGTTACACTTGATCCCAAAGCTCTCCAATATTTTGCCTCTGATGTGAAATGTATAATTTCTTTAAGTAGTTTTCCTAATTGTTCTGAGAATCTTAGTTTTCTACAGTGTCTATATGGAGAAACATAAGGAAAAGTAGACAAGGAAATCTGCCCAGGTGAGTTGACATAGTTCTAGCTATTTAACGACAGCAGATTAATTAAGCAACTCAAGCTGAATTGTTGTGAATGCATCCCTTTTAGTTCAAGACAAGATACCAGATGACTGTATGTATTGTAACAGAGAGATGGCAATTCAGCACAGTATGGTGATTTTCTCATTGGGTCAAATTATTTCCTTTCTCTAATCTGAAAACAGTGGACACCTGAAGTTTAGAAATTTATGGATAAAAGGACTTGCTTTCTCCAGCTTAGCATCGTAAACTAAAACCACAACTGATTTTAACTCCAGGTTAAAAAACAGAGTAGAGAAAAAAGCAATAACCATAATGTTTATTTCCTGAAGTATGCAACTATTTTTCTATAGTTTTAAATATATTGACAAGGACATTTCTATGAAATCAGTAGGGTGATGCTTCTCCACTCTTTGGCACTGCCAAAAAAATAGTGATTAATTAGCAGTATTATCTTACTGCTAAATGCATGAGGTTCTGCATTAACTGAAAAAAAGTTGCACATTTATTCCTTAAGCTCAGAAACCATATCCTGCAAACCACTCTTGTTTTACATTAGCTGTGATTGCTGTTCTAAGAAAGGTATATTGTTTTATGTCAGGCAGCCTCCAGTGTGTGATTCAGGCTTTACAGGTAAGTATAGTCCACACTGATTTTAAGGGCATAATTACAAAAAAGCAATAAAATATGCAGTTACTGTTGAACTTCACAACTCTCACAGCTATTCAAGCTTTATTATATCCAATCAGAAAAATATGGGAGTGCAGATAACCAGACCACCCTGAGAAAAAACCATTTAAAACTGGACTTCGGAACTTTAACAAAGAAAGGAAAAGAAAGAGAAAAAAGAAAGGAAGACTTGTTTCTTTTCACCCACAATGCTGATGTCTATTTCTGCTTGCTTCTTTCACACCAATGCATAATGTCTTTGGACTCTTATCACAATAGCCCCCTTGGTAAATGAATATTTTTATTGCAGTATCCTTTGGAACTTTAACAAAGAAAGATGGGTAGATTCCCACCCACAACATTAAAGTTTTCCTATTCACTGACACCAAACCATGTTCTAATGTTTAAACAAACCCAAATGCTTGGGAAAATTTAGATTTGACCTCTGTGTGCATGTTAAACAGTTTACATTACAGCAAACTCTAGTTTTCCCTAATGTGCATAGCACTTTGGAACATTGTCAAAACGGAACAGTTTCAAAGCTGTGTGATCTTCACCCGGGGGCCTAATTGGAGCGGCGTAAAAAATATTTCTTCCTTTACTTTTTTCCTTCCTTCTTTTTTATTATTTGTTTTTTCTTATAAAGCTGGATTTGAAGCTGGGTACTCTCCAAAAAAGCTTGTCAAGCTGACAAACGTTTACCTCCCAGTCCAACAACCCTAAAACTTCCATCATAGAAATTCAGAGCAAAGGTCAGACAGAAGAAAAACATATTTGAAGAAGTATGACAAGTCAAGTTTTATTCTACTTGAAAAGCCAGCTTTTTTAAGTTCTTTTCCTTTCATACTGGTTGCTTGAAAAGAGATCTGAAGAAAAGACAAAATCCCCATGTAAATGCATGTATTTTCAAATGAGAGGGTACCTATGCAGATGCATATTAAGCTGCAACTAGCTTTGGTGGTCAAGCCATGTTTGAAGAGCATTCCCAATGCAGTTGATGCTCAGGTCATTTTTGAGTCCCCATTGAAGTTCATTTGCATCAAATTGAAGTGAATATATAAAAATTAGATGCTTAATTTGCGGTTGCCAGTGGCATAAAGAAATATGCATATGTGTTATTTTCTTGCCAAGCAAAACACTTTTACAGTAAATGTTATATCTGTGTAGCTCTAAAATGTATTGTTTATTCCAAGATTTATACTATAAAACTGGATTAAGTACTACATTATATCTTACTGAGTGGCTGGTGGCTTAGGTACCAGAATATTGTCGCTCCAATCTAGACAATTTACCACCAATCACATATATATTTCTGCAGTTCAAGCATAAGAGTGAAAATGCACGAACTTTGCAAAACCTTTTTAATGTTGATCTGAGCATCCTAAAACCAAGGCAATCTAGTAAAGGATTAATGTAGGAAAATCATAGATTTCTGCATGTAGCTACGCAGGCGTGGAACATAATATACATAAATTGAGCAGTCCAGTTTATGGTCCCATTTATTTTAACATAACTTACTTTTTTCAGGGTCTTTCTTGTTTAACACTTCTAAATCTGGGCAGTGAGGGAAAGGACTAAGGAGAACAGGCCCTTGGCACTCTACAATTTTCTACAGAGATGTATTGCAACATTTCTTTCATCTGATTAATTGCATGGATGGAGATACTTCAGTTCATCTTATAAAATTAAATCCAGCAAAGATTATTGGATATGCTTGCAGAGTTAATTCGAAATTTCAGTCATCCAAAATATATCAGCTTCAGTGTGCTCCTACAAATCAAATGCAAATAATATACAGCTCCTTCGTCAAATCCTCAAGTGGGGAAAATCAGTTAATCTGATCTGTATTAACAGATGATGAGATCTCTGGCTTAATCTGTGGCAGAATTTTCTGAACAAACATTTTCCAAGTGTAATATTCAAGATCCTGAGAACTTATGAAACGCTTCATAATGTGAAGATTCCCTAAAAATTCAAGCATACATCTCAAACTGTGATTTGAGACTTGAGGGACATGAAGTTAAACTCTTTACAGCACACTCTGAATATTTATAGGGAGAGATTTCACAACTACAGCTCCACCACATATTAAGCACTTGCAGCTACTGTTACTGTCAGAAATGAGGGTCAGGGATTTTGTTTCATGTTAGGGGATCTCATGTCATGTGTAAATGCTTCAGATAGAGTGCATATGATACTTTTATCCATTAACTGAGAGGTCTGACCAGACTTTTCATTATGTCAGATTCTTAAGACTGATTATTTAGCATTTACCAATCCAGATGTACTGTATTAGTTTCAAACAGAAAAACTCAGTGTCTATGATATTCATCTTCTCTCACCCCCAACAGAGGTTAAAGAAATGTACAAAGTCATTAGACCCCATCATCTGCTGTGTATGTTTTAATAGAATCATGGAATCAAATGAACATTATTTTTTAAAGATACTGTACGTCCTGCCTTGTGGAAAACAAATCTGATGGAATTTTATACTTATTAAATACATCAGAACATACGTACATTTATTTGTATTCTATGAAAAAATAATTTCTAAAGGTGTCAAGTCTAGTTGAGATGGGCTATCTTACCAAATATGTTCTCTTTAACCACTTAGTTTCTAAAAATGAAAGAGTTAGTTATTTATAATAAAGACTTTATTTAATGATCTTTGCCGCTTTTCACACATCTGATTGGATTTATACGGCAAGTGAAAACAACTTACTTGGTTGTTTCTGATTTTTTGAAATGGTGGCTTATCTGGAAGCATTTGAAAACAATATGCAGTAAAAACCCTACTCTCAGCAGATCTTAAATCCTAGAAACAGTTCAGTATGAGATAAGAAGACTGTGCCTACGTGTGCAGAGCCTGACACACAAAGGTGTATGCAAGATGAGGGCTCCCAAAGTGATTTTGATTTCTGGTATGAATGCTGAAGAAGCACAGCTACGTTTTCAATTGGATTTCCCTTTGGGACACTGCTACCACTGGAAACAGACTTTTTATTGCAGCACGTGAAGAATTAGGCACACAACTAGATAAGAGGTATGCTGTTGTAATGATAAAATTTATGCGCTCATACACCTGGAGGCTTATGAAATATTAGGCCCTGGATGTTTTCTATAGAACTTAGGAAAAATTAAAGAACAAATGTGTGAAATATTTTTAAAATTTGGGGGATTTTTTACCTGGTTTTAATTCTTTATTTTAATCTTTATTTCCAGCCCTCTGGATGTTTTTTCCTGTTATATGTTGGAGGAGAAATTTTTCACTCACAGTAACAGTGATAGCAATAACTAATAATAACTAATGAGCATCTGATAGGTATTAGAAGTGATGTTTGCAGTGGAATATTTAAAGCTAACTTGTACGTAGTCAGAAAGTCTTCTTTCTCATATAGTAAGTGCATGGACAGAAGGAATCATAACCCTCAGTTCAAGCATTCTGTTTTTCTTGGCCTTTTATCTCACACAGCCCACCTACATTTTCCCACGATTTAAGATCCCAGTCATGACTGTCACTGACCTTCTCACACCTACGTGGTGTTTTCTGAATGTTGCCCTTATTTACTGTTTAGGATTTCAATGCTGCAGGCTGCAAAGCAAATTATATGGAAGCAATCACTTCTCATTAGAACTGCAGCCAGCAGAGCCAAGGAATTCACTGATGTGATCAGTATTAGCTGTGATTATCTTTTTTTTTTGAGATGTTGGCCCACGCTAAATGATTTTTCATTTATTTCTTTTTTGCACTCTGGGACTTGTCATTGTATGACAATAATTTCTGAAGGAGAGAAACTATCACATATATGGCCATTACTTGATAGAGTAGCATGCAGAACAAAACCCATTCTGTGGAGAGTAATCCATTGAAGAAAAACATTTTTAGCTGTTTCTCTGGAGTGAATTCTAATAGTGTCATCACTGAGTTAAATATGGATATCTTTGTGCTTTATCCCAATTGATTATGCATAAATAATTATGTATAACGATTATGCCCTCTTCATTAGGGATTGTAGTGATAGGAAAAGGGGTAACAGGTTCAAATTTAAATAGGGGAAGTTTAGATTGGATATAAGGAGGAAGTTCTTTACTGTGAGGTTGATGAGGTAGTGGAATGGGCTGCCCAGGGAAGTTGGGAGCGCTCCATCACTGGTGGTGTTCAAGGCCAGGTTGGACATAGCCTTGGGTGGCATGGTTTAGTCGGAGGCATCCCTGCTCATGTCAGGGGGGTTGAAACTGGATGATCTTAAGGTCTTTTCCAACCCTAACTATTCTATGATTCTATGATTCTATAAATAAGGTAAATAAGTTCTTAGACAAAACTGTCATTTTTGGTTCATTTTTATGAAATAACCATATTTTATCTTCACTTCTATCAAGGCGATATCCCTGTAAACATCAAAATTTGATAGTATCTATTTAGTTTGCTAAAGTACTAGACTGACCTCCTTTCTGATATGTAAAGTGCCAAAGAGCTGTGACTTGAACTCCTTATTAGAGTGCCGTGAGCTGCTACTGTAAACCTCAGTGCCCGGAAAGAAAGGTTATCTCAATGTATTTCACATCTCTCCTTTTTCCCACCTTCTGTCCAAAAGTCTTCCAAAGGAGCTACCATTACAATAACTAGCTGAGCTTCTCAAGAGCTCTCAGGGTTAAGAACATTTATAGTAATTTACCATGCATAAGCATGACAAGTCTCACGTTTGTTTTGCATCATCATTTCAGTTATCATTGACTGGTGACACATGAAGCTTTGTTAAACTAGGTACAATGAAGATACAACTGGAAAGGTAACTCCCTGTCCCAGAGAAGACCTTACAATCTCTGCAGAGGAAAAATGGAAGAAGAGTAATAATTCAGCTCAGTAAGCATTGTGACTGTTCTGCTGTGCACAGTAGGGAGTGCTTTCAGTATATCAGGTGCATATTCACTTTTTGTGGTTCAAATTCTCATTATTGAAGAAAAGTAAGTTTCAGCTTCTCCTTTAATTTTTTTTAATCTCCCAGTATATTGTTTATATGAGGGCTCAATGTAATTTTCCCAGAAAAACCTTATCACACAACAGAAATCACATTGTCCCAAAGGAGATAAAGATCATTCCAAGTCAGCATAAGATCCCTGCTCTCTCCTTGGTTTAACTGTGCAGAGGTGAGTGAAAACACTTAAGCAATTAGTCAAATGAGTCAAATTTCATGGAACATATTGCTCTTTTCCAAAATGCACAAATCAGTATTTGAAGTGAAAAGTGTCTAACTGAAGTGCTCATATTGAAAGGACAGAAAAATAACTGATTAAGAGGAAACTGAATTGTGTTCTTGGCATGCCTGCAATGTCCTAATGGCTGGTAGTGCCCAGTATGCTTTCCGTGATTTCATGAAATCAATTTTCAAAGACTTTCACCATCAACTTTATCTTGGCTTTTGGATTTATGCTACCTAAGCGTGGCATTGCATGAGTTTGTTTAGGTGCTGGCCTTCTGTAGTTTGCTACACTAGTCCAGTATCTTTCACTACTTCAAATAAGACTTTCTCTCAGAGCTCTTGCTCTGACTGCAGTTCATGGGCCACTGGCTTTTGTCAGGTGGCAATATGTGTTTCTTATCCTTTTTCATGGAATCTGTATGCCCACAACCAGTGAGTGTTAGAAGCATCCCCTTGTTACTTCTAACCTCTGAGGTTATCTCACTTCCCCTCCCCAAAGGCAATCCTTCCTATAAGAGAGTTGACATTACTTTTGGGTGTTGCTATCTCTTTATATTGATTAAAGGAGGAGCTTAAAAGCTACAAATTTTCTGGCAATAGCTCCTTCAGGATGGATTAAAGAATGGATGACAACCATAAAACATGGGTTATATAGTATCTATAGGAAAGAGTGTTAAAATATAGAGCATGCAGTGTACATTTAGTACCAGATTCCAGATAGTACCACATACACCTTTAGAAAACTACAAGAAAGGAGCAGTCAGCTTGTCAAAGATTCTCATATTTAGGGCGCTAACATAGACCTCAAAACAGCTGTCTTCATATTATCTTCTTTCTTATGAAAGATTTCTTGTGCAGCCTAAGAAAGAGTTTCTCAAACACCTTCCAGCAGCAAAACTCCCAAATGTCTGTGAAACAGAGAAAAGTGTTTTCCAACGTCAAGGGGACTCAAACATGATTAAGTGTGAAAGGTACACAGAGAGTGTCTTGATAGGAAAAAAACAGTAGAACTTAAAGAAATACATAAAATACTTTTTTCTTGCAAAACATTTTTCATTGAGGAAATACCAACGATATGTGTCCCAGCCACAAGAAGCAAAATGACCACTTCAAGTTGAACAGGATTCACATATTCAGCATGCTTAGAGAAATACATGTTACTAATTAACAACAGTTGGGTCGTTTTCCATCCAAGATGATCCAATACAGAACTAAAGTTACTTTCCATAATAAATGTTGAAAACTTGTAGAGAAAAATGTATTAATCTTTTTTAACAATCTTAGGAGGGCTTTCCAGATAGGGGCATAAATGTTTTCTTTTTCAGCAGGGATTCCCTTTCGACCCTTTTCTGACCTCTTCAATGAAGAATTAGTTGTTCCTTATTGCAAACATTAATTCATTATTACCTGATGCTTCCCTTGGTGACACTGATGTTTCAGGAATTACTCCATGACAGGCAATGGATTTATTCCAGTATAAAACAGTGCACATGAAAGCAGGGTTGTGACTCTTTTGGTGCCTGTAGCCCCATATAGAACAAATAAGTAAATAAGGCATATATCCACTGAACTATACCAGTTTCTGTTGGTAAAGAATTTGGGTTTCTACATCTTTAACATAGAACTGTGTGGGAGATACATAACAGTAGCAGACCCTCATCGTATCGACCAGTTTCAAAATTGTTTCCTTGGGCAGTCTCAGTCCAAAAGTGTGTGTAAAATTTAATTTTTAGATGGACTAGGAAGAGAGGGCAAGACTGGAAGAAATACACTCCAACCTGGTGAATGCATGGGACGTGTGCAGAGAAGGGGTAATTGTTTATAGGATAGCAGCAATGGGTAAGGAAAATGGTGAAGATGTGCTTTGCTTGTGTTTATTTCAACACTGTTCATGTTTTTCACTCCTTCTACCCAGTAAGGAGTGGAGGGAAGTCTTTCAAAACTTATGAGACTTTTTCCATCTGGCATCTTCCCTACTTTTGCAGGGTTCCACAAATACGATGCATCATCCAAGTGCCAGCACCTTGATGAGGGGCAAATTTACTTGGAGAGTTCTGTTAATTTACACCTAACAATCTACCTGATGAGTTACTGCTGTCCTTTATTTGAATGGTTTAATTTGTGCACGGCGTTTAGGCCTCAGACTTGTATAGGAAAGATATCACTGTGTTTCAGCCTTGTTAACTGCATACCAGGCAAAACTGAACTTATGAGGTAAGTAGTTAGATGCTCAGATTTGCTTTCTGATCACAAACCTTTATATATTCTTGTGTTGAAAGACAGAGATGATTCTTTTCCAAACACATGCAAACCTATCAGCATCAGCCAAGCAAAGGCCTTTCAATAGTCAAGCTGAGGACAATTTGTCTTTTTACTCATTACATCCCCTACCTATAGGATAAACTAGAAGTGAGATATAAGTAGCGAAATTGGAGTGTGTGTGGAAGGTCTTGCTGCTGGCAGGCTTCTTTGATTAAGGTCTGTTTGGTTGATTTATCAGCAAACAGTATGAACAATGCAAAGGAGCAGGTTGGGAGGTGAATGATTTCTAATGATCTGTGTGACAACGCTCTGATGGACAGCTTTGCACTGCAAAATGAGTCTTTACTATATAGAAGTATGGAGTATAGGGGTGTGCTATAGAGAGGTAGATCTTTGGATGATCTCTATCTAACAACTAGCACAGAAGTAGCCAAAGAGACAGAATAATTCAAATGCCCCCCTGTACTGGGGGAAGTAAGAATGTAAAATTCTACTGAGCTCAGTAGTTTGACTTCAGCAGGTACCTTGTCAGAAGAGTCGAATAGGCAGAATACAAGCAATAACAATAGAAAGTTCATAAGCTAATTGAATATGTATTTCATAGAAAAAAACCCCACACATCTAACGTTCTTTCCAGGAAACATACACAAGAATAATGATCCAGATATTAACTTATGAAATGTTGCCTACAGTAAGTTACTGTTGCATATCTTTCTACTGTAGGCAAAATGAATTGGAGGCTTTGACTTCATATAATGAAAATTTTCTGTATTTTCCTCAGTTGAGAAGCTTCATTGAGACTTTATATTAATGTTCCATTATATATGAGATGGGAGAGAAATCTACCTGCTTTTCTCTGCCAAGTCTTTTGTCAGACAAGAACATGTATTTCTGCAGTTGTGTGAAACAGAATCGCAGATGTTCAGTGCCTGTATCCAGGAGTCACCCTTTTCTTGAGGACCCCGCACCAATTTCTGTCATACCTAGCAACAGCTATTTTAATGCTATCAATCAGGGAGAAGTTAGAAGGTGTCAGAGTGATAATGTGTTGTTTCGGCTCATGCAGTTGTTTAAAAGTGTGTGAAAAAAAAAAAAAACCCAGCTAATCAAAACTGGTTCTGCTCAAATTTCCATCACTGCAAAGTCATGCTCTGAGGATTTTCAAGAGAGTAAGAACTAGGAGATGAATAAAAGTATGGTAAATTAAACCTCATTTGTATCTGGCAAAATCTGCTTGATCTTATTCATATTAAGAAATAGTACTGGCTCCTCGCTAGGTTGAGCAATGTACCATTTCCTCTTCAGGGAAAGACAAAAATTAACTTAAATATTTTCAAACCCTGCAAACTACAGCCTATAAAGAAAACTTCTTTGGGACTTGAAAAATAAGGTGGACAATAACTATTTTCCATTGTGGAGCTGAATAAATGACATTAAAGCATTTTTCAGGCTATCAGGCAGCAGTGATATAGCCACTCAGTGGACGCCTGATAGTCAGTCAATGTCAAACCTGCCACATTTTCTTGGAATTCACTGAAATTCCACTTTTTCCCTTGCATCTTTTTCACATATCTTCAGCCAATTTACTGCTTGAACCAAGCTAGACCCTGCTTGCCCAAGTAGCCCATACAGGTGCTGAGAGTCAGAGGTGTGATCTTCACCAAGGGTGTGATCCAGCCTGCCCAGGACGGCTGGGCAGCTGCACAAGGGATGCAAGATGACTTCAGGTGATTCATGTAATTGCCTGGAGTCAGTGAAGTGAAACTGAACCTCAGTGCTTTTGTTTGCGCCTCTTGAAATTGCAGAGGACACAGTATTTGGTGCATGTATGGCACAGTCCAACAAAAGACACAAACTGCTCAAGCCCCTTTGAAGACAGAGTCCCATGCTTATCATCAACCTTATAATTTAGGTTGCAGGCAATGTCAGGGTTGCACCATGTATTTTATTCCATCTGTATATGGAGTTCTTCCTGTAGCTGTGCTCTTAAAAGGTGAGTGTACATCTGCTGCCCTGCCACAAACACACATTTTCTGGTCACTTATCTCTATGCCACTACAGTATTTAATTGCATTCATCTACTATATCTCAAATAAAATACAGTGCCCAGCACCATCATCAGAAAAGCATAGCACATCCGAATATCACTATTCATCTGCTAAACCAGAAACTGCAGTGCTTGGTTTGGCTGGTGTTGCTGCCACCAATGAAATGAAAATGCTGCATTTATATACTATCACTAAAAACATAAAAACATAAAACATCTGATATAATGGGTATGCAACTCATAATTCTAAAACCTCTCCAAGTCTTAAATTAAATCATTAAATCTCTCTCCATCTTTCTCCCTTTTTCAGGAGGTGGCAAGACGTGTACTGACCACTGTGAATGCGTTAAGTAAAGAAAAGAAATAAATATATATTTTCAAAGCCCAAAAGGAGCCATTTAATGCTGTAAAAGAGAATAAATTGCTGATCTTTTTTTTTTTTTTTTTCCTTTTTTTTTTTTAAAAATGGGTGGGAGTGTTATAATGTATTTGATTTTTTTTTTTTGTAGTGGTAATCTTAGTTGTGGTGTGTATGTAGTGAAGTCTGTTATCAATCCATAACATCTGCTGCAGTGTCAAGTGATGAAATGGGTGACTCCAGAGCCCAAGACAGCTGGGATGGCTTTCTTAATGCAGTAGGGTATTGTGCAAACAAACAGGCACTGATACCGTCTATGGTTGTCACAATTATTCAAGCTGGTGATACATCTTCCTGTATTAGCTGCTTGAGAAGCCCTATTTCTTTTAAAAGTAAACTACTGTATAACAATCACCCATTCTGGTCTCTAACTCAGTTGAGTGCAAGCATAATAAAACATTGGAAATAAAAATAAATTAAAATTTGCCACCAGAGCAATAAAGCATAAAATAAGTATATACGAGCTTGGAAAAAAAAAATCTACTCGCAGTTTTTATAGAGCTAAGAAACTGTGTATACCTTTGTAGCTGTAGCTCTACTGGCAAGATTATTCTGCATCTCTGTACTGCATCCCAGTTACTGGGAAATCTAGTGCATTGTTCAGAGAAGTTAAAGACTGACAGTGAGAAAAGGTTAAAACCAAATATGGATCATGGAGAGCTTCACTTTGCCCATGCAGGATAATTGCTGAGAACACTCTGGGGATGTTAAACTAAGGGCAATATTAAAATGTTTTAAATGTAAGAAAATTAATTTAGATTTAAGGTCCTACATATAAACAATCACCAACCTCAAGTCAAAACAGCATTTGTTGCTTTCAGGGTATATAGGAAAAAAAATTCATAGAACTGCAAGAGGCAGATGTTGTCGTTAGAACAGAGTAAGACTCAGCAACTGGTTTCCATGAAAATAGAAAATTATAATTTAGATTTGAATCATGCCATTTATAGACAGAATTTAATTCAACAGCCACTTTCAGTCTCCAAAACCAAGAAACATACGAGAGATACATCTATGAATCCAAAGATGATGGTGATAGTTACTATTATTAAAAGAAATGTTTCAAACTTCAAATGAGTAAAAGGAACATTTGCCTTTGAAAATTGAGCTGAAGTTGTGACATTTTGAAGAACAAGGTCCCTAGAACTGAAAATACAATTTTTCATTTACACTTAATATTATCATCAACTTATATATAATATATAAAATATAAATATCACATAAAATTATATAAACAGTACATATTTATATTTGCATTTATATTGTATTTTGCTTGAGGCACAACATGCTTTCTTTATTTTAGTTCAGGCATAACCTGACTATTGACTTTGCAAAAATAGAACAAGCGTTCACTGAGTACAAAGTGTGAATTCAAGCCTGAAATTTTAGAATCAGGTTTTCAGACCAAGCTTTATCTGCCTTCCTTCCTTCTCTCTCAGAATTAAAAAATATATAAATAAATGCAAATCTGACCATCATGACCATGGTATTTAACTCCCTCTTGTACATGTGGGAGAGAGGGCACACAGACCTGTGGAACTGGTTCCAATCTCACTGATGATGCTGAGGTTACTGTGCAGGATGGAAGTTGCAAAACTAAACGCTAACAGGTAGGGAAAAAGATGAAAATAGTGTGCTTGTCCTGATGCTCTGCCTGGTGTATTTGCCACTGCCTCTCTATTGCTCTGAATCAGATCTACAGAGATCTTTCTGATTGAGTCCCCTGCCATATCTGCAGGCATCTCAAAAAGATATGTGTTCTAAGAAAGAGGGGTTGTTTTTCTTCTCACTAACTGAAGCTAGTGAATCGTTTTGAGGTGGAAGATTCTTCCTTCTCTTTCCCAAGATGAGAACAAATTACTAAAATGTCAATTTTACATTCTCATGCATTCCTGACTTAATAGAAGTGCCTTATTTGCCTAGATGTGTATTGCTTATTGCTTACTAGGAGGCTGGAAGAACCCATAGGGAGATGAATAGATTGTATTACTTTAATTTGGTATGATCTGATTCCGCTAGATCTTCTCATCTGATTTAGTTTTTAGAAACCATGAGTGGAGAGGGCAATTTTCCATCCTGTGGCCTTTCAGCTGCTTCTGAAACACCAAGGTGATTAAACATACATTGTGGTGGTTGTCAGAGAAATTCATTGAAGGGCTAGACTTTCTGCCAGGAGTGAGTCTGGGTGGCCCCAAGATTGCTGGTCATCTGTTCCCCCTGCGACGTAGACAGGACTTACTGTGTTGGCAGTGAGACTTGTAAGCAAAGCAAATGTTAAGGATAATGTTCAGATCTGTTAGCACATTTGACCAAAACCTTCTTAACATCTGTGAGTCTCAGACTGCTGTTTTCTAAGCAGTGGAAAAATCTCAGTTTTTCTTAGGCAGCATATTATTCTGTTGCTAAAGCAATGCATTAGCAGAAAGCAGTGAAGGAAGATGCACAAAACACACTGGGTCAGGGAGAGTAAGGCATGGCTCCATGCTAGAATAACTACAGAGGAGCACAAATCTTCCGTGAGGGGGAGGAAAGGTCTCCTCCAGTGCAGAAACTGGAGAGAGTTAGGAGACGTCTTCAAGGAATTTGAGAACAGCTCTCCAAGATGCCAGTGAAATGAAACAGAACCAGCCCTGGCAGCATCAAGGGAACAGGAGGACTTCCTCAAATAGTAAAAACTTCTACGCTGTAGAAACAGCCTTTGAGTAGAGACAAAAAGAACTAATGCCCATATATTTCTCTTGTGTTCTTAAACCAGTGACTGTTTTGTGATGATATACCTTTCTCTCCTTCCGTTCCTCTAATTGTCTTCTTTTCAAAGACTTTTAATCTTTAAAAAAAAATAATAAAATATCTGTCAAATACGATAGGGAGAAATTTCAAGTGTGTTGAAATGCCCAAATTTTCATCAAAATTGGCAGCATGTAGAAGAGGCTCCATGTTGGGGAAAAACAAGATAGAAAATTCAACAGATGCAGCATGTACAGTTATTAAAATCTGTTGATAATATGGTTTCTGAAGCCATTTATTTCCTAAAAAGACAGAACTGAAACTGAGAATATTGCAGGTAACTTCCATTATTCACTTCATTCATTGCAACCACTTAAAAAACAGACTGAAAGACCTAAACCTGCCTCTTCTGACTTCATTTTCAAATCTTGGCTCTCCCTACGTAAAAAAAAATAGTTGAGGTAATTCAGACAGTGATGAAAATACACGATTTAGCAGTACTAGTCCACTTGTTGACAAGCCACACAGACCCTCATAAGCATCTGCTTACAAAACAACTGCTCCTACCTTGAGGTGTGCCATTAATTTTGCCTGTTTATGGTTCAAGTGACTGCATAAACAGTCTCTATTCCTTGTTCTAGCTCTCTTCTCCAGTTTAGCCACCTTAAGCAAATTAAGAATGGCCTCAAACACAGAATTTCACTGGTTAGAAATCACCAGTGAGAATTACAATGGTCATTCAGTCACTCAAGCTAGGGACAAAACTCATAGCAATGCTGGACGTACTCTACAGGTTCTTAATATGCTCATAGATGCTCTCTGGCAAAACACCATTTTGCTGCTGAAATTTTCTTGTCTGTTACATAGGGAAATATTGTTGTGAATCTTCCAAGGCTGTGCATAGGTCCATTCATACTGACCATGAGAAAAAGAAAAGCATTATTATTAGCAAGCTTCAATTGTGTTTTCATCATTCATTGCTCTGGAGATTAAATCAGATGGAGCAGGTGATCAAGTCAGGTAATCAGTGAAATGACTAAATTTGAAGCTCCTGTTATGAAACCTCTATACAGAGGGCAAGACTATGTTGTATTTTGCTTTCCTTTTGTGCAAGTGTGATTGATACACAGTGCAGGATGGAACTGGGACAGTGAGAAACAGACCAAGGAACTACATCATGGACTTAAACTGACTCCCATGTAAGCTCCCTTGCCCAGTAGCCTACTGACCGCTCTCTGACTGACTCAGAAGTTTGCCATCTGTTTCTCAGGTCCCTTTTTCTCCTTTAAGAACTTGTTTGGAGATTTGTTTTTTTTGTTTCCCCTCCCCCAGGATCTGAAATATGTTTCTAGTGCATTTTAAAAGAATTTTGAAAAGGATATAAAAACCTTGCAACCAATTTGTCTCTGTAATGCAGGCTAATTCATATCAGCACAGGGAGAAAGGGACAGGAATTGAAAACATGAATGATACCAATATGTTACCAGTAACCAAGTGCACATGCACAGAACCTCTATATTTATTATTATGCAAATATGTGCATATACTCAGCAATAGCAGATTAAAATAAAAGCAGGTTAATATCCTACCGACTGAAGAAGTCTGATCTTTTTGGTGGGCAATGGAGGCTTTACAGGAGGACTGACATATCAATTAAAGTCCTGTTATTTGGGCTCTCTAGTGGAGCTGAAAAGAATTTGGGTATAGTACCTTTATTACATCAGGTATTTCAGTTGTCCTATCTGTTAAACAGGGTTGTTTGCAGGACTGGATAATTCTTTATTTTTATTTTTTCCATAGGAAATATTTTTCACACAAGCTGAAATTTTTCATTTAATTTTGTAGATTTTTATTTTGTTTCTTCCAAACTGCCACCTCCAAAAATGCCCTAAAAGCACCTAAACCTCTATCGTACAATTTTCAAAGTTTTTGTTTTGAAACTCACTCGAATTTCATCCAACCTAAAGTAAAGGGCTTTATTGCAAGTTTGGCTTTTTGGAATAAAAAGTCAGTTGTTCTCATGACTTCAGAAAACTGCTTTACCTCAAAGATCCAGAGGGTTAAAAATGTCACTAGGGGACCAGTGCAAATATCTCTGTCCTTCTGATGGGTCTTCTAAGGTTCTGGCATTTTGGCTAAGCTTCCATGATTTTAGATAAAACCCTTTTTACTGCATCCCTTATATTTGTGGCAGAATAATAGACATGCTTTCTACCCCTCTCCCTCCCAGGGCACATATCAGGATGTGTTCTGAGAACAGTTACTTCCAAAGCTATTTATTCAGTTTATCCACTTACAACCTTTGGATGCAATGATGTAGCTCACTTCACTTTTGCAAGAGTTTTCCTTCATACCCTGTACATGCTGCTGACTTTCCCTATGGCTGCTCCAAACAGAGCTGAACATCACTTGTGGGCTGGCAATACAATCCTAAGGGCTTGATATTAATCGCCTGTTTTCTACATTCTTATGCTTCCTTCTTGTCTCTGTCATCCTCGGATATAAGGGGTTCATGGTGAACATTTCAGACGTCCTACTAAATGCTCATTTCGGCAAAGTAAGAATAACGGATACATTGTTGGATGCTGCAATAAGGGGTTCATTTTTGGCAAAGGCTGGATAGCTTGCACAGTGCGCAAGAGATTTCTGAATTTGAGCTCTTTCTCAACAAAGCGTAAATCTGGTGAGAAACGAACCTTTCCTTTTGGAATACAGAGAAACACCTTATAAATTCCGATTAGATTTTGTAAGTGGCTTTGACTGAAAAGAATGCAAAAGGAAAAAGAAAGACTTTGAAAATGCACAATATGATCATTCACATTTTCTAAATGAATTATTTCTTTTAAAGAATGCTAACTTCTAGCAGTATTGAGAAAGTAAATTTCCTGACATTTTGCTTCAAAACACTATATTTTGTCTAAAAGCTGAGATAAAAAGTCGAAAACAGAGAATTTGAACATGTAGAAGTAAAATATACTGTTTCATTTCATACCAAACATAACATTATGGGTCAACCTAAATTTTTTTAATATTATTTTCAAGCATGAAGGCCCAACGCTGAACGTTTTGTATCAGTTTGACTTTGACGTTTTTTCCCTAGTTCTATTCTGGCCATCAGCATGTAAAACCTATTGTTGACACAGCTTTATTTTGGGCTTCCTTCACAGCCTCTCTTTGAGAGACAGAAAGTCCTTTCTGTCTTTTCCAAACAGGAATCCAGTGCTGCCATTGCTGATTCCAGGTTTTACTGGTACATATGTCATTAGGAAGCAGAAGGTATGTACTGCAACATTACTTGACATCCCCAGTACAGAACGATAAAATCATAGAATTATTTAGGTTGGAAAAGGCCTTTAAGATCATTATCTGTTTACACAAGGTTGCCACTTAAAAAAATGGTGGTTTTTATTGTATATGTCTTGCATGGGCATAAAAATGATGTTGTCCCAGAAAAGGTTTTAAACCCTACATTTTTTATATTGAGAGAAATAAGATAAAATCCAACCAATCTCTCCCTTTTTAAAATATTCTTTGTCCTGCTCCGAGAATTGTTCCCACCTCTCTCAAACCAGCTGGCAGAAAAAGCAGCTTCTAAATTGAAATACTTGCACCTATTTTATAGCAGTTGTCAACTGATGTGTTGCGACATTTCAGCTGATCATGAGAGGGAGATATCACTGTCTACCCATGTGTACTTGTAAAGCAGCCTTCCTGAACAGTAAACCACCTTAATAAGAATTCAAATGGGCAGAATATAGCTCCTCACAGTGAGATTAGAAAAAATAAAGCCAACACCTTCCACCAGAAATAAAATGCTCAGTGGTCACTGGAGACCAGCATTTCTCCATTCCTCCAAACAATTGTTCCTTTTTGTTCTTACTTCTGGAGCTTCACATCTTACAAAACCTCTAATGTGTAAGCCCTGATTCAGAAACCATCCTCACTGCATTTCTAGCCTAGCCAACAAAATTACAATGAAGATAGATTTGACTGGTGGCAATGATCAAATATTTTAAAGAACTTGTCTTGCACAGTGCCGAATAACTTATTGCAGTTATAAGCTTCAGCTGCATTAGTATCCAGCACTCCTGGAAAATAACTCCCTCCGTTTTATCAGGCTAGCAAGCTACCAATGAAGATGAATTCTTGCTCAGGGTAGCATCCTGGACTGAAAAAGAATGTAGTGAGAAAGCACGACATTTGTCTTCCGATCAGAAAACCAATAAGCACACAGCCAAGGGTGGCAGGAAGAGGAGACATAAACATAAACATTACTTTAAGAGACCTTCTAATGTGCAATATTTATATACAAATAGCAACTACGGTTACATGCAGTACTCTCAGGTTTGTGAAATATATCAAAGTAGAGCAAATTGGAGTGAGTCCTGAGTTTCCATTTACTTTATCTAGCCCAACTTATCAATTCTTTTTACTCCAGGCTGATAAAGTAGAACTGCAGCAGACAAATGAGTTGGCTGAGCTGACATAATGTGCTGTCACAAAGAAATGTTGGATTAAAAAACCCCAACAACCCTGACTTTGATGGCCTCTGAGACTCCTACTTCACCCAACCCAAATTAGTTGTTTACTTGTTCTTTAGCGAATGTTCAATATTACTGAGAGGTGAGCAAATAGAAAAGGAGTGTGCTTGTGAAGGGAATTTGCTTCGATTTTCTCTTCGGCTTTTAAGTGGCAAAATGGAAGATGTAGGGGCTTGATGCTGGTCCTCTGTATCATTAATAGCAGAAAGTCACTGGCTTCAACGTGATTAGAATCAACTGCTTCAGTTTACAGGCTTTATTCCTTGAATTCAATGATGCCTTGCATGATGCCAAGTTTAAGTAACTTAAATATGAAAGTCTGATTTTAATTATCAAACAGAAGTAAGAGAGATGTGCCGGCAAACAGAAGACCACAGCTCTCGGCTCTGCTGACAGTGATAAGGGGAGTATCTTTGACTGTTACCACTATGGAAATGAAATATAAATTCAAATCTAATCATAGAAATTCTTTGTATCTGACTTTCTCAGAAATTTTCATGTGTTTATTCCTACTTTGTGTTTTTTTCTGAAAACGTCATTGAACCCATTAACAGTGGAAACCCAGGACAGGGGCAGAAGTTACAACTAGAGGAGCTGCACAAAATGAATTGCTGGATCATCTTTTTTCACTCCTTAAGTACATATACAGGTAACGAAAAGTGATCTAGTTCTACTGAGATTAGGGCTTTAGAGACAAGCGACATCATTCGTCAGGTCCCCCCAAATTCAGATATAAAGTAGGTTCCTAAAAGGAGTAAGCATGTACAAGAAATGTAAGACAAAGAATTATGAAGCACATTCTGATTTTCTTTTCCAAGTGTAACACAGTGGAAAGGTTAATGAATTTGGCAGCAGTCATTTAAATCAAAACCACCTGCAGTCTCTGCTATGGAGTGGCAGTACATCTGAGTACTCATCTACAAACTGTATCTACCAACTTAATTGCAGATGCAGAAAGCTTCCTGCAAAGTTCTGCTCTGCACTTTCTGGTATTGGGTTTTATGTATGTACATCCACACTTCAGAATTCCTATTTTCCACCTTGTAGCTTTAATGGGTCTTCCAGAGAAGCCGCTGTTGAGAAGCAAACACTGCAGACTGTAAAACAGAGAGTGGTATGTTCCTTAAGAATATTGGTAAACAATGCATTGAAAGACATTTTAAAGGAGAGAGAGATTCCCATGTTTATATATAGCTCATCAGTGTTTATCTAGGTGCTTCTCCAGGCTGCTATTAATTTCAGGGAACTGCTTAGAGGAAATTTAGAGCTCTTGGCTCACTGAATAAAATGAGCAAATGACAGAAAACAAAAGAGGTTTAGTACGAGCTGCTGTCCCTCAGCACTATAAGATACCTTGTGCCTTCACTCAGTGACTACAACTGTCACTTCTTTGGATTAAGATGACCAGAAATACTATATTTGTATTTGGGTTTGGAATGGTTTCACCTGGAGTTAGCAATCTGAAACCAGGTAAACTAGAAATTCTTTTTAAATCACTGGGAGAAATGGTTGGTCGCCTGCCACTAATATCCAGTAATGTAGACATGTAGTAAAGGTGGAATGGCCTGAGAGACCTCCTTGAGGTATCACCTAGGTTGATTTTTGAATGAGCTGGTTTACAAAAAGTATCATATTGGTAAAGCACTGTGTTTTCTCGAAACAAGAGAAGGGTTCTTTTCATGCAGAGTTTACATCAATCTGGGACACTCATCAGAAGCAGAGGCTTGAAGAAATACTCCAAATACCATCAAACATATGATGGAATCACAAGCCGGTGAACCTGCTGGCTGCACAGCAAACTGCCAATTGCTAGCTGTCCCGTGGCAGTGTGAGGCTGCCAAATACCCCTGTATTGAAATAAAAGATTCAAACCATCTCAAAGAACAAACAGATCCTCCAAAGAAGCCTTGTGCACGGATAACTTGCAAACAAAAGAGAACCTGTGTCCTTCAGTGGATTAATTGCTACAAGTACCTGCCATGTTCTCATCACAGCTTTAATTCTGTAGCCTTAAGGAAAACAAAGCTTTCATTGCCTGCAGTGATGTCTGAGATGGTGTGTTTGAAGGTGTAAAGAGAGAAGGATTATTCCAAGAGATGTTTGCTTGCACACATGGATCATGGGTCCCTCTTAAAGTTATCTAGGTAATAATGGTGTGATGTGCTTCTGAGTCTGACAAATCCAGATATGATATTAAATAATGAGGCCCAATAAGAAAACAGTGATCTTTTATCCTCAAAAGCTGCATTTTTGATTGTATCATTCAGAACACATGTGTTTAGATGCAGATACACAGGACTACTGACTGTGCAGTCACTGACTCCAGGCTAAAAGGCAGATGGTTACATTATTGTTTGATCTGCAGTATTTTGGTGTGAAAACTCTCACTGCAACTAACTGGAAAAAGAAAGTAACAAAATACTGGAGCTTGGTTTGAATACCCAAGCGCCCAAGCAATAGAGAACCATGAAGTTGCCCGAAGCTGGATCTTCCAGTGATGAAAACTCACTGAAGCAAAGAGAAACTTAATCAAGGCAAAATCTTCCAAAAAATGAAGTCAATACATCTGCTTGGAACGCACAAGTGGATGCTGCATGTTTATTACATTGAGCACCAGCTACTCTGCTAATTTGCACTGGCTTTGGTTAAAACAGGTATTTATGAATATTGCAAACCCTACAATTTGTCGCCTTAGTTTTTCAATGACTATAACCTGAAGTTAACTCTGACATCCTGTGGGCACAAGGAAAATGACCAAACAACACTTTCATTTTCCACAGTCCCCATAGGATCCCATTTTTCAACTGCAACTCTGTCATATCTTTTGTCATATCAGAGAAAGTAACAGGATAAAATGTTGGGTTTAAAGTGTTAATCTTTCAATTTTTCTCCATAGAAGCAGAGTCAATAGCTTCATTTCTCCAGTTAAAGCAAACTAAATAGTAGAATGCTTTGAGTTGCATGTTTGACCACCTCTCATTTTTAATTAACTGCATCCCTGTTTAGATAACGTGAATAATCATCCCCAGCAAATTTGCCATGACGGAAACTGTAGGAAACACTGACATCTTGTGGAGAAAAAGATTACTTTTCTCAAATGATATTGTGTATTGAGGGCGTGCAGCTGTAGTTCAGAATTCAGCAGGTCTGCGGAGTTCATAGAGTATATAATTCCACACGTCTATGAGATTTCCTATAAGTACCTCATATGGTAAATATAAAGTGTCTCTATATATATGCAAATATACACATGCACATATATACATATACACATATACATGCACATATACTGAGAAAAAAATGTGCAGGTTTTACTGCAGCTTGTGACTATGTTTTTGCTAAGCTTATGAAGCACAGTGGACAGGCTCTGTGGTTGCCAACAGGGCTAATTCCAAAATTCCTTCTTTTTCTTTTCTTCTGTTTTTGCCTAACAGAAAGCTATAACTTCCCCTTTCTCCTTAGAAAGCACTGAGTAAAACAGCAGAACTACACAACTGAAGGAGCTGGTCTGCTGAACATATAGGGTACGAAATGCACCAGATATTAAAAAGTACCGTTAAAAATGTGGTTCACAGCCTGTTCAGTATTTCTTTCAACAGCTCGTATTTTAGTCAGAAAATATATATACTACTATAGGCAGCAATTCACTGGTGGTAAAACTCAGGCAGTTTCTGCCCCTCTGTGGAATGGAGCAGCAGTGGCACCTACTGGCCTGTCATCTCTCAGCAGGTAAAATTTCTCTTGCTAAATCTCCACCAAGCTGCCTAAAATACCTCCTCACCCTGCTAGTAAATGCATTCTGATGAAAAACCTATACCCTTCTACTCTTGGTGTACAGAGAAGCCTATTGCTGGCATGTTCTGGTGATGCAAAGGATAAGGAGAACTGAGCACACACAGTTCAAAAGCAACGGAGATAAGCCCCATCACTAGGCTCAGCCAAGCAATCCCAGTCCAGAGTTTACAGGCTATGCCTGTAAGAGAGGAAATGAGGTATGTCCCCTTCAAAAATGATGGCAAAAAGTGGGTTAGCTTTTCTTATGTATGATCTTCCTGGAAAGTATATATGTATCCAAAAATACCAATATCCAGAAATATCAAAATCTCTTTTGTACCAGGAAAAAGCCTTAGACTCCAAGTCAGTCTTTGTGTTCTCTGAAGTTTCTTTCTTGAGATGGCACAAAAAAAAATGCAGCTAAAATCCATGTATCAGGTTATGTCTCAGAGAATGGACTTGGCAGGTGGAACACTCACACCTGTAAACCATGTTGGTTTATAAGGAATAATTATTTCTCTTCATGTAATCTTGGTAAGTAAAACTCACAGTCCACTAAATTTTCAAGGCAATGAGAAATGGAGAGGCCTGGAGTGAAGTTAAACAAAAGGGAAGGGCTGTAAAATGTAACGGCAAAAATACAAAGGTTTGTATATTTCAAGGCATGGGCCTGAGATTTATCCTTGTTTTCTTCTCTGATTTTTTGTGAGGCAGCATCAGTGCTGTGACTGATATTCAAAATTCACTTTCTTGAAACCATAGTTTTTCACTGGACAATACAAAAAAATGATGTCAAAATGGATTTAATTATTGGGTTCACCAGGTCCACCAAGTACCTGCAGAGGACTGTAGTCCACGGCCCAGTGAATTTCAGATAACGCCTATCTTAAGGCATAGGATAGACTCTTAATTTGTATGACTTTATTTTCTTGATTTCTCCTCAGGACCTGGTCTGTGTCAGAGTTGGTACTACAGATCTATAGCAAGAAGCTCAGAAAGATCTTGGGCCAAAATTGCCTCTTGTCTCCATTAGCTGGCTTTTGGAATAATTTTAGGACCAGGAGAGAAGCCATGCTGTTTGTATTCCTCTGGGCTGAATCTGAAGTGCAACTGGTAAACGAAAAGTCAGTTGTATTTTTCTGGAGCATAAACAGACTGTTAATCTTCCAGTTGTCTTGCTGGTTCTTCTGTGGTAGGACCATCAGGCAGAAAAAAACCTCACTCAAGAAAAATCATCTTTGTGCGGAATCCTTTCTAAAACATCTCTCATGTCGTAGAGAGCCTAAAAAGGTCTCTAGTGTCACCATTTGATGGAGGTTACCTGCAAAACCTGACAGGAATGTAACGAGCCGTGGCTCAGAGTATTTGGCAGTTCTGTGAAAACCAAGGGGCATTTACACAAGCAGCTTGTGAAGGTTTGCTATGTGCCTCGTAGTCTCCAAACTCCTAATATATAACCTGGCATGCATATAAACTTGATGTCCCAGTTTTATGTAAGGAACTGAGAAATGTGAAAAAGTTTCTTGTTTAATGGTGGGACACTTTAGAAGGTGCCTTTGTGTGAAGGAGATTTGTCTTTACAAAATTTCAGGAAAGAATCTGTTTCCTACAAAGTTTGACTCAGTTCAGTTTGCCCAATAGTTTAGATACCTATTTTATAATATGGGTTAAAATATTAGTTTAATTCTTTTAGCTGAAAAATAGCCTAGGCATTTAGTTTTGCTGTAAATATTTGCACTGGAGTTTTCTATATTTGGTGAGATGAATCTCACTTTAGGTGTCTGGCTAATGCTATTCATTCAGGTCTTGTTTCAGTCATGAGTCATTTGATATCAGCTGTATCTTGTTCTGAGAGGACCCAGTTCCAGGTGATTATGTCCTCCAGCAATGTGTGGCTTTCACAGACATCTTTCAGTGTCTCCAGGGACATTAGATGCTTATGCTTAGTTGTTTGAATGGAGCCCTTAAACATCCTCCACCATCAAGAGAAGTACCTTCAGAGGACAGCTCAGAAATTTAGCAGATAGGATGACTCAGTCAGCCCATAGAAGAGCTACCTGTGGTTACTCAGGTTTACACATTGAGAATTTGAGGGACTGACTCCCATGTCATAATAATAGGAGAGTGTGGATGGAAGGTGGATTTTTTTGTTTGCTAAATATTAAAGAAAAGTAAATGACTGAACATAATAACAGTAATACTGAGTCAGACCAAAGATCATCCTAGCCAACCACCCTGTCTCCAACAGTGGCCAAAGGTAGATAGCCACTCCTTCCACAGAGGGGCTGAACTGAGTTGTTTATAACACCCACACCATACCACACCTTGTGGAATGAGTGGATCTAGCAAGGTGAAACACAAAGAGAATATAGTAGTGGGTAAGTGTGTCGTGATATTTTCCCAGTATATTCTCCCAGGCTCCAATACTCTGTGGTTCCAATAATTCTTGGGCTATATGCATGTTTTATGCATATTCCCCCTTTCTCTCCCCCCCCAAAGAAATCCACAAAAAAAACCCAGAACAAAATAAAATCAGCACAAAAAATCCTAAAAAAAAAAAAAAATCAAATTTCTTCTTTTTTCATATTTTCCAGCTGGTATTTGAATTCATGGAAAAGACACAACCACCCAAACAACAAAACCCCAACAGCGCTTTTTCACTTAGGTTAGAATTGGGTAAATACTTAAAAAACATTTCTGGCAAACTTTCATTCAGATTTCAGACAGATGCTTTGTGGTTTTCATTCCTCTTTGCACTGTTGCTCATGCAGGGAAATAATTGGAGAATATTATGGGAAGCAGTTGCATTCACATGCAAACTAGAGTATTTGCTCATGACCCCAAGTATTCATTACCACTCTATGGTGAGCGTTCTCCCCAACTCACCAAAGCATTTCTGCATGTGTTTAGTTTACATCAAAGGGATAATTTCTGTTTTAAAGTAAAGCATGAATACACTTTGCTAGATAATGTTGCCTGTGCAACATATTGCTCTGTACCAGGAGTATCCTCCAACACATATTGCTTTGTACCAGGAGTATCCTCCAACCATTCCACTGACCTTTGTGGGCCAGTTACCCAAAGAAACTCAGAAGACAGATGAGCAACAGATAGTAACTCGCTGTAGTCTTAACTGCAGGGAACAGCTTGTGAATTGACAGAGCTGCTAGTTATATGACCTCTGTTAATTCAAAGAGTGACATAATAAAACAGAAATACTTTGAACTCAGAAAATCCCCTGTTGCTTTCCTGCACAGACAACTGACCAACCTTCCCTATGATTTACATTCCTCCAATACTAGCTGCCTAAAACTCGGTTGTAAAAATCCTTGTTAGTCACCCTGCTGGTTTCTACTGTTATAAATCAGCATGTTCCACACAAGAAACAGTATGGGTTGTTTGAGGAAAGGGTGGTGAGGCACTGGAATGGGTTGCCCAGGGAAGTTGTGAATGCTCCATCACTGGCGGTGTTCAAGGCCAGGT